>PVJO010016817.1:0-40947 GCA_004026905.1 Hystrix cristata
ATGGGGTTGTACTGGGGATTGATTCCAGAGCCTTCACACTCCACTACATCTGCAGCTCTTCTGTTATTTCTTTTGAGATACATTCTTGCTAAATTGCTAAACTGCCCAGGATGGGTTTGAATTTGCAATTCTCCTGCCTCAGCCTTCCAGAGTGCTGGGATTACAGGTATACACCATCGTACCTGGCTTACAAAAATATTTTTGATATATTCAACATTATGTAAATTTTTAAAATCTGACAAAAACCATCTAAGCAAAATAAAAAACCAACTAACTAACCAGCAAAGGGTATGTGTAACTTTCATCATAAGTAACTCATTCCTACAATGCAAAAACTTTCAGGGTTGGGAATGCAGCTCAGTAGTAAAGGGCTACCTGGCAATGCATGAGGTCCTGGGTTCAATCCCCAGTATGGGGTTGGGGGGGGGTGAAGATTTCCTACAGATCAACAAGACCAAATAACTAAGAAAAATGGGTCAAGAATAGGAAAAGCAAGTGGCTAAAAAATATAGTTTCAAAATAAGAGAAATGTAAACTGCTCTGGGAATGTAGCTCAGCTGGTAGAATGCTTGCCTATTACATGCCAGGCCCTGGATTTAATCTCCAAAACAGTGGCAGGAAAAAAGAAACATAAATCAATACCATTGTGAAATACTACTTTTTACTTATCAGACTGGCAAAAATCAAAGCCTGGTTGTTAGAAAGGGTGTTAGGTCAGCCAGCATTATCATCTAACCAGTTGCTAGGAGTCTAAAATGACAGAATCTCTCTATAGAGGTCAAATGCAAAGTATAAATGCTTATATCCTTATGACACAGCAGTTCTTTCAGGACTTTATCTTAAATATATGCACATGCCTGATTAATTATACATACAGGATCATTCCTTGGTTCCCATTTAATAAAAGCAAAAGATGGGGGGTGTCACCATGACTGTCTTAAATTAGTTAAAAAAAAAAAGTCACAAACTGCTGGGGACTGAGCTCAGTGGTTAGAGTGCTTGTAAGCACAAGGCCCTGAGTTTGATCCCCAGCACAAAAAAAAAAGTCACTAACTTATGCCTTGTGAAGAGAAAACCTATTTGAAAAATAAAATTAAAAGTAAAGCCAGGCCATATATATTGTATGATTCTACTCATATGAAATGTACAAGATAGGCAAATCTACATAAAGATAGAAAGTAGATTAGTGACTGACAGGAGAAGGGAGGGAAAACTGGGAGTATAGTACTTCTTTCTGATGTATATTTTTTGGTTTATTTGTTTTTTGGTTTTTTGCAATATTGATTGAATCAAGGGAGCACTGGGCTACAACTCCCAGCCTTTTTAAAATTTTGAGACAGTGTATAGCTAAATTGCTCAGATTGGCCCAAAACTTGTGATCCTCTTGCTTCAGCCTCCAGAGTTAGCTGGGACTACAAAGGTTATGCCACCACACCTGCTGATACGTAGAGTACTTTTAAATGATAAATCTTATGTTATATGCATTATATCTCAAAAAGATTTAAAGAAATCTGATAGTTAAACTCAACTGAACTGAACTGATAATCATAAAGCTATCACCTTCAATTAGTTTGCCTCCCAAACTAATTGTTTTTAGTTATTGGGTTTTGGGGTGGGGGGGTGAGACAGGGTCCTGCTATGCAGGTCAGGCTGCCCTTGAATTTGGGACAACCCTCAACCTCCCAAGTGCTGGGATTACAGACATGTGCCACCGTGCCTGCCCCTTCAATTCACTTTTTGTTTTTTGGGTGCTGGGGATCGAACTCAGGGCCTTGAGCTAAATCCCCAATCCCTCTAGTTAGTTTTTATACAAAAATGCTACATCACTACTCCTGTGTAGAAGGTCGCTAATTTTAATAAATCAAATTCAGCCACTTATTGGTCATTTTTTTAGTTAAAAGCCTAATTTTACTCTCTATCAGAGCTATTAAAAAGCAGCAAAATCACCTCATCTGAATTTTATTTTCACAGAATTGACCAAATTGAGAGGGGGGAAAAAAGAGCTCCAAAACTTTAAACATTGGTTAGCCTGAGGATAACATTTTTTAAAAATCAAGACTTCATTTGAGTTCAATCCCCAGCACCAAAAAAAAAAAGAATTAAAATCTGTCATGTATATGTACTAATTCCCCACCATGAATATAATCATTAAATACTGCGAACACGTACAGTACTAATAAAAATAAAAGACTTCAAAACATTTCCTATTATGATTAGAGATAAAAACAGAAATCTACTTCCTAACAGTAAAGTGCTAATATCCAGGAAAAGGGAGGCAATCTTCTCTGATTTGGAGCAGGGTTTTGTTTTTTTTACAGTGCTGAGGCTGGAACCTAGGGCCATGAGCATTCTAGGCAAGCATTCTACCACTTGGCTACATCCATGGCTCCTAAAGTTTAAGAGGTAGGAAAGATTTAGGATGATTCTTTTCAAAAATTGCCTCAGGCATTTACTCACTGACTGATTTTTTTAAAACTAATATTCTTCAGCAATACCTATCATAGATTGGCAAAACAAAATTAAATAGATTAAGAAGTCATAAATAAAGTGGCTCTATCAAATAATAAAGTTTAGAGAATTCACAAAAAGCTATACACCACTGTAGAGGTGTATAATATTTGAGCTATACATATCTACGAGCAAACTTCTAATTTTACATTTATTTATCCATAAAGAACAAGATTTTGTTACAAATCAACTATTTTTGTAGGAAAGTATGCAAAAGTCTTAAGTACATTTAAATTTTTTTAAGTATATTTAAATATTACTGACAGCAAGAAGAAAGAAAAAAGTTCTAACTATCCCAAACCTATAAAATATACAAAAAAGTTTCAGGATTATCATTAGCTTTTTTTGTTTGTTTGTTTTGTTTTGTTTTTGGTGCCGGGGATCAAACTCAGGGCCTTGTGCTTGGTAGGCAAGCACTCTAACTACTGAGCTAAATCCCCAGCCCCATCCTTACCTTTTATAATATTAAAATCTTGGCTTTTAGGCCATTACAGGTAAAGTCAGGACAAAAATGTTTTAACCAGTGCTTTAAAAATTACCTTTTCAATGTTAATCTATAAAATGCCAAAGATTCAACTAGTAGAAAATTACATATTGCACTTTAACTAAATTTTACAGTACTATACATACACATCTAATTTTTCCTTTTGCCTAAATAAAACAATTAAGTACAGAAAAGTCAAATTGCCCTATTTCAACCTTGTCACAGGCATCTAACATAATAAAAAATGTAAAAATATACATGGAAAAAAGGAAAAGTTAGAATTTTCAGGTTTAGGATTTGTATAAGGTCTTTTAGAAAACACTAACCCTCACGCTAGTTCATCAGCTGATCGAAATGCATAAAATGGAAGACCTAATTTATGACCAAAAACTGTACCTTGAAGTGTAATGGCTACTGTTAAGAACAAGGAATTGAATTTTTAATTCTATACCAATCTGAGTACAGATTCCGTTCACCATAAGTATATGTCTATGCTTTGGGATTCCTCTATTGGATTTTCTAATCAGAGAGTAGTCAATTCAAGATATTCAATTGTTTCATGGAGAAACCAATCTAAGGTACCTGTAAGCCAATGCAAAAATTGGATATACTTTAGGAAGTGAGAGGCTACTCAAGAAAAATCTGTCTCCCTCCAGCAAGATTCTAAAAATAATTTGGAACTCTAAAAATTTTAATAAAGACCACAGTTTGGGAGGGGGTGTTTGTGTATATCCCTTAAAAAAAAAAAATCAAGTTCAGCTTTTCAACATCAAGCCATTTCTCTAGATAAAATGCCTATTATAAAGAACCAAGTAAATAAACTCAGTTGTGGAGGGAAAAATTCAGTAATATTCTGGAATGTTATATCAGAATACATACAATCTTCCATGGTTTTCATGTGGCAAGCTCCATAAATTGTTAGAATTTCAGAGTTCTTATTCTAAATGTATTTTTCACCAGTGACCAATTTGGGAAATCTTTTAACTACTGAAGTAATGAGCCTCATACAAACCACAAGATGTGCTACAATCATATGCTGGTACTCAACTGCTCTGAAACTAGTTGAATTTGGTACTTGATCCATTTGACCAAATTTTGTCCCAGTAGTCCTCTGCTGGTACTCTACACAAGTCAGAACTTGTCGGGTGTAGATTACCTCCGACTGGATACCTTTTCCTGCCAAAACAATTTGTCTGGGTACTCTCTTTTTGATACTCCTGGCACCACTAAGGAAGAGTACCAAGGTTCCACTGTAGTTCACTATATAGTGCCTAACTCAGTGATTTCCATATAGTTCCAAACAAAAACTTTAACTACACCAAATCAAAATTCCAAACTCATACTATTACTTTTAAAACACAAATATTCAAATGATGGTCAACACACTGTGAACATTTCCCAAATTATACTACAACTTTTCATACAGTAAATGCATTACTGTAGGCAGACACTAAAATGCTTATTCCTTAATATAATCCTACAGTACTAGAAATCATAATGTTAAGCCACGTCTTAGAAATTCAAATTTTAAGAGAATAAGTTTACTTGAAATTCAGCATTTACCAATATACACTGGGTCCAGAAATTTTGGATGCTGGGGATCAAACTCTGGGCCTTGCGCTTGCTAGGCAAGTGCTCTACCACCTAGGCTAAAATCCCCAACCCCTAGAAATTTAAAAATTTTAAAAAACAGAATGAGAGGGGCTGGGATTTAGCTCAGTGGTTAGAGTGCTTGCCGTGCAAGCACAAGGCCCTGCGTTCGATCCCCTGCACCAAAAAAAATAAAAATAAAAACAGAATGAGAAAATATAATCAAAATTTTCTGACAGCACACAACAGTGTGACAAAGACAGTAAAATAGCCAACTATATTCTTTTTTGGGGGTTGCTGGGGATCAAACTCGGGGCACTGCCCTTGCTAGACAAGCACTGTACCCCTGAGCTAAAGCCCCAACCCCACCAACTATATTCTTAATCACTCTTATCCGGCAGTAGTATAATTTTATTAATTAAAAAACAGCACTTGCTAATTAATAAACAATCCAGACCATTCTATTGTCCCAACCTTATAGGGTAAATTGTTTCAAAATATCTGAAACATTCTAGGTTCTAGGGCACAAAACTCTCCTGATCAAAGGTACCCAGATACGGTGAGTTATTGTGGGTTTCGGGAGCATTTTATATTCCTAGAAATGAACCTCGAACCAGAATTTCGGTCTAGAAAACTGCCAAGCAGAATTTGAAAAACTAATTGTAGCGGGGGCTGAGAATCGAACTCTGATCCTTGCAGTTGCTAGGCAAGCACTCTACCACTTGAACTAAATCCCCAGCCCCTGAAAAACTAATTTTTCTGGCAGAAAGGGATAGCAGCCAGATTTGAACTAAGTTTGTCCCATTACCCAGGGCACGCTTCCCGAAATCCTTAGTTTGTGCTTCTGTTAAGTGGACCAAAACTGCTCTCCTCACACAATTACCTACTGGCAACATAATCCTCCGGCTGCAAGAAACACTAGCACTGATGTGTTACTCCTTACTAATGTGTTACTCCCTAGAAGTCAAAGGGCCAGAAAGAAGCAGTCGCCGTCGACTACCAACTGTCGCTTTTTAACTGCAGAGGCCAGCCGGCCAAGCACCACGTGAAAAGATGCCGCTAGGAAAGCTCTTCCGGGGAAGAAGAGTCCCGACAGATCACGTGCCGCCAGCCGGAACCCTGTGATAGCACAGCCGGACCTAGTCGCATTCTGTTACCGTGGAGACTACACGTCTAGCCACCCGGCTGAGCCCCTTCCCAGCAGCCTTCACGCCGCCCCCAGGAACCTTCCCTGCTGCACCGCGCCGTCGTGCCCCAAAACAAGGAGCAGAGTTCAGCAGGGACTCTGCCGCAAAAGTCTGGCAAGCTCTACAACACGCACCGGCAGCGCGCGTGGGCTCGGGACTTCTCAGGATCCACGGGTCTACTTCGGCGACGCGGACCTTGGGAACAATAGCCTTCCCTCAAAGAGTGAACACCGATTTCTCCCGGGGTTCTATCATCAGTAACCCCTCCTTCCAGACATCCTGCACCGCTCCCTAGTTCCACCCTTGCCAGGGAAGCAGGCATTCATTCCCAGAGCTTGAAAGGAAAGGCAAAAATCTTCAGCGAGACATCACTAACTACAGTACTCCCCCTCTTGTCTCAGTCTGAAATAATGTTAACTTCTCCATACTCTCTTCGCGCCAGACTCAACTTCGTTACTGATGCTCCAGAGAAACTTATTAACGTCTCAGAATCGCCTTCCTGAGAGCAAAGACCTACTCCACAATTCACAGAAACGGGAATCCACACCAGCAGAAAAACAGCCAAGGGCTGCCCCAAAAGGGAAAGAGAAAATATCACCTGCGTTTCCCACCTGCTTGCCCACCCTCATTTCTGCACTTAAGAATCACAGGTCCTTTGTTTACAAAGTTCCCACTCCTGCACAACGCACTTCCTCGCCCTCTTTATCAAACTAGCAGTCGTGCTTCAAACAATTTGGCCAGAAATCACAAGATTAAAAAACATTCGTACAGGTGTCAAAACGCTGCGCCCAGCTCCCTAGAAAATCGAAGTCGGTGCCGTTTCCTTCGGAGTTTTGAAACCCCGACACCTGAGCTCTAAAACACAAAGTTCAGAAAAAACACAGCTCTCGACCTAGACCCGGCGCAGGGCTGGAAATCATCACGCGCACCGTACCACGAGGCGCGGAGGCCCACGCACGCGAGGGCAGAGCCGCGCAATGAGCGCTTCTCACCCCGCCCGCCTCGTGGCCGCTGTCTCTGGCGTCGATGTTCCCAGCTAGTAAGCAGCGCGACGCGGAAGTGAGGCCGGGAACGCGCGCGAGGTGACATGCGTAGCCTCGTTCATGGGACCATAGGCGCGCGCCAAAGGCGGTCCAGCGCAAGGCCCAGCCTGGCCCGGGCGTGCGAAGATCTCTCAGCGAACGCCACTCAGACGTTCAAATACACAAGAGCTCCAAACTCTCCAAAAACTCCAATTGGGCCACTAATAAAGCGACGCCCTCCACCCAGACCCGAGAGTTACCGTGCGGGGCGTGGCCGGCCTCACCCGGAGTCCTTCACATCCCGCTGGGGGCGGGCTATTCTGTTCGGTTCGCAGACCGTGTGTCCGCTCCAGCTGAAGAGCCTGCGCGCGCACCAGACGTCCACGTCACCGCGCACGCGCTCCTACCCGCTCAGAGCCTGAGGCGCAGGCGCAAAGGGAGGCGCCAGCAGCACCTCCCTTGCCCCTCCCCCAACACCAGGAGGCCAAACGGCTCGAGAGCAGCAACGAGACCCTTGGGACCCGCCCCCGGATCTGAAGCCGCAGCCTTGCCGCATCCTAGCAACCCACAAAAACCTACTGAACCTTCTAGAAACAAGAAAGTCGAGGCAGGAGGGAGGTACCCAATATCCTCGGCCTCACACTCGAAGCCTTCTCGAAAACTGAACCCACCGCCCGCCGGGCCTTTCCCCGCTGTGCCTTCCACCTTTTCCCTCCAGCTTCTCATCGGCCCCGCCCCGGCAGCACCCAGCCCCACCCACCCGGGCTCGGCAGACCCCCTGGCTTCGCGGGGCCATCAACTGAATCCCAGGACTGCCTCCTCAAAGTGCTGCGGGCTTGGAAAATGCCAACGCATCGACACCTCCCTACAGACGCCCGGAAAGAAGAATGGTCGAGTTCGCAACATTCACGACTGAAGCACAGTAGGACAATGGGGAGAAGACCGACTGCTTCACTGAGGAGTTGGGAAAGGAAGAAGAGTTACCACTAATCTGTTAAAAATAGGAAAGGGGAAAAAGATGACATGTCTTGGTAGACTGCAAAACAAGGAAGCAAGAAATATGTGCGAGAGTAGGCACTGAGCTTCAGTGCTCTGATCCTCTGTATTCAATTTTTGTTTCTTCAAGACATTTAAACTATGGAGTGCAAAGAGTATGTTATCGACTATATATGTGTCAGGCAGTTGCTGAAGTAATTCAGTGGACATTATTTCTCTCAACCAAACATCAAAAAATAGTTTTCCTTCTCTTCTTCCCCTTGCCAGCTGTTCCTCCTATCCAGTGAAAAAGAAGAGTTGTTTAAAGTGAAAGAAAAGAGGGAGAAAAAAATGTACAGTAGGAGAACAGAAATTGGTCAGTATTCCAAAGCTTTCTTTCACTCTCTTAGAAGAATTAGCGAATACTGTACTGGAACTAACTTACTTCATGCTTAAGTGGCAATGCAAACCATTGATGAATGAGAGAATGAGGTTTATCCAACAGGTCTGATCTGACCCGCTTTCCATTTAGGATCATCTTTCTCTTCGTTTTTGCTCTGAGGTGTAACAACGTGGACAGAAATTATGCTGGAATAGTCTGGACCAGAAAAAAACTAAAGTTTACAGACTTCTGAAATCGTTTGAAAGCCCCAATTCAGGCACCATCGGCAAGAGAATTCCAGATCCTAGGCAAAATTGAAATGTAACCGTTTCTTTTAACAATTTCTTCCTCTTCTGACTCCAACAACCTCTTTCTACAAACTGCCTTCTCATATCTCCCACCTCATACAAGAAAGCTGCCTTCTCAGAGGTTCTAAGATTTCCTCTTACAAAATTTCCATGTTTTGAGGGAGAAATAAGATGTGTTGATTTAGCATTAAAATATCTGTTCCTAACATGTAAATGACTGGTAAACAGCCATGCATCCCAAGAGAGACAACCCAAACAACATTTCTAACTGGAAAATCTATGAGGACAATTTGGACAGAATAAGGAGAGTGGAAATTCTCTTCTGATACACTTTCCCTACTCCAGGCAAACATAATGAATGCTAGACACTTAAAAGCCCCCTTACACACACACACACACACACACACACACACACACACAGTTTCATGACTGTACTACATCTGGTAGTAGAGGTAAACTACTTGAAGTTTTTCAAAGTGAAGTCTGCCTAACCTATAAAGACAGGAGATGTATTATGAAGAATCTGACAGCCGTATGAGAATTCTTAGAAATTGTTTTTATATGATAACTAAGAATAATACTACCACACCCATTTCAGTGATCTAGTTTTGCTTTGCCATTTGTGTTTTGCTTTCTCAACTAACCTCTTACATTCTACTTCCAACCCAGTGGTTTTGTTGTTGTTGTTTTGTTAGGTTTTTGTTTTGTTTTGTTTTGTGTTGGGGATTGAACTCAGGGCCTTGTGCTTGCAAGGCAAGCACTCTAACCACTGAGCTAAATCCCCTGACTGTTGTTGTTTTGAGACAGGGTCTCACTTTGTAGTTCGTGCTGGCCTTGAACTCACTATGTAGCCCACACAGGCCTCAAATTCTGGGCAATCTCCTGCCTCAGTCACAGGAGCGCACCACCACTCCTGCTTTAACCCAGTGTTTCTCAAACTGACTTCCTTAGTTGTATTGTTTTTTGCTTTGTATTGTTTTGGCATTACTGGGGATTGAACCCAGGGCCGCATGAATGCTAGGCAAGTACTCTACTACTCAGCTACAGTATCCCCAGCCCCACATTTTTTGAATATATAAGAACTTTCTTCCTTTAAAAGACTGTTGTGGGGGTTGGATTTAGTTCAGTTGTAGAGTGCTTGCCTAGCAAGCGCAGGGTCCTAAATTCAATCCCCAGGGTCCCCCTCCCCTGCCCCCCAAAAAAGGCTGTTATGGCCTATTCAGCTGTTTTGGCCAACACCTGTAATTCCAGCTCTCTGAGAGGCTAAGGCAAGAGAATCACAAGTTTGAGGCCAGTCTGGGCAACTTAGTGAGACCCTGTCTCATAATAAAAAGGGGCTAGAGATGAAGCTCAGTGCAAAGGCCTTGGGGTCAATCCCCAGTGTCACTGCCGCCACCAAAAAAAAAAAAACGACTTTTTTTTATATACCCCAAGGTTTAAAAATGCCAAGTGAATACCTAAAGTTGATGCTAAATTTCACCTTGCTTTTGGGATTCTCTCCTCTCAATCACCAAAATGAAAACAAAAATAACACAATTTCCCTTTATTTTCCTTGGTTAAACCTTCAGGATTTTACTATTAGGGAGGAGGAAAATAAAAGAGAATGTATGCAATATAAACAATCCGGCTTAAAATATACAATTTTGATCCTTGATTGCTCTATAAATACACAGAGACTATCCCATTTACATGCATATTTTTCTTATTCAACAATATTTAAGTGCCTCTTATACAGTAAGGGCATGAGAAACACTAGCATTTTATGCAGTGTTCAGACATCTACACTAGAACCCCAAAGAGTTGGCACGACTTTAGTAACATACACCATATCCTTTATTCAATCTACTCAGATCCCACCTTTTCAGTTTTGATTTCTACAAAGACATAGCTCTCTCCAAAGATTAAAAGAAAAACACCTCACTCGGCAGATGAAACCATCATCGCTCCCTAAAACACCTGGGTTGTGGTTTTATTTATAATAATATGAAAAAGAATATTCATAAGAGCTACATACAGTACAAAGTAGGTTACAAAAGAGGCTTATTTGGTGGTGGTAGTGGTGGTGGCGTTGGTGGTTTTACAAAAAGTCCATCACTAGCCCACCTGAAAAACACAGGCCCTAAGCAGAAGGGAAAAAAAGAATCCTGCTAGCTCATACACAACATCCTTGCCTACCATTTATTACAGAAAGTAAAACTAAGTCATGCTGGGGGGCAAAGTTTGGTTGGCTGTAATATCTGTAATTTAAAACTACAGAATTTAAAACGGCAAGAGTTCTACCCTCAAGGAGTTAATAACTTACCCAATGAAGAGTTTTAAAATTTTCTTAACCAATATAGTAATGTTAATTAGAACATGTTTTAGAAAATGTCTGTTAAACCAGGCACAATGGCACATGCCTGTAATCCCAGCATTCAAGAAGCTGAGGCAGGGGGATTGCTACAAATTTGAGGCCAGCCTAGGCTACATAGGGAGTTCAAGGTCAGCCTGAACTACATAGTGCATGGTGAGACCCAGTTTTTAAAAAAAAAAAAAAAGTCTGTTAAAGCCTAGTGGTACAGGCCTATAATTCCAGCATTCTGCAAACTGGAACCCAGTGACAGCAAGTTAGCAAGACCCCATCTTAAAATTTAAAAATGAGCTGAGGAGGTAGCTCAGTGGAAAGGCCCTGGGTTGTTCAGTCCTCAGTGAGAGAGAAAGAAGGTGAATATGAACGTCAATCAAGAGAAAGGGGGACTGGGGATTTAGCTTAGTGGTTAGAGTGCTTGCCTAGGAAGCACAAGGTCCTGAGTTCGATCCCAAGCACCAAAAAAAAAAAAAAAGAGAGAGAGAAAGGAAGCCGGATGTGGTGGCACACATTTGTAGTCCCAGCACCTGGGAGGCTAAGGAAGGAGGATCACCACAAGTTCAAAGCCAGCATAAACTACAGAGTGAGTCTGTCTCAAAAAAAAAAAAGAAAGAAATGCAGGGCTAGGTGGCACACGCCTGTAATCCCAGCACTTGGGGAGGCTGAGGAAGGAGAATCACTGTGAATTTGAGGCCATCCTGACCTACAAAGCAAGACCCTGTCTCAAAAAAAAACAGGGGAATCCCCAGCACCCAAAAAAAAGGGGGGGGAGGACAGAAATGAAAAATGTAACAATGTAATCAATGTTCATTAAGAAACATCATTCCCTCTTGTTGCTCCATATCTCAAGCCCACACTATCAGGTTTCTCATGCTTGCCCCAAGATCTTCCCAGGTATGTTCAGCTAAAACTCATATTCACCTTTCAGTTTTTTGGTTTGTTTTTTTTTGGTACCGGGAATTGAACTCAGGGCCTCATGCTTGCAAGGCAAACACTCTAAGCACTGAGCTAAATCCCCAGCCCATTTTTTTTAGGTTTTTTTTTTTTTCACCTTTCATACTTAAGCTTAAATGTCACCTCTTCAAGGAGCCTTCCTCAACTCCCAAAATCAGGTTAAGTCATCCTGTGACGTGTTCTCATAGTACTCTATTTCTTTACAGTATTTATCACAAATGTGTTTTTAAAAAATTTATACTAATGTATGTCTTCCACTAGACTCTTATCTCTACTTTATTCACAATACCTGAGACAGAGCAGACACATAGTTAAATGAATATGAAACCACAGGTTCCAGTTTTTCAGGCCATGACAAATATCAAATTTTGATGTAATGTCCAACAATGTGGGGTCCAGAAAAAGAGGGACATAATACAGTACATACTCAAATTATATAAGCCAATAACACAAGTATCCCTGCTTTGGACAATAGTTTCCAAAGGAGTACAGTTATAATTAGAAAAAAAAAAAAACTAGTATCCAGTGACTCTCATGCCAAATTATTTCTCATTAGGGAATTCATATTACTGACAGGTCAGATACTTGAATTTTTTTTTTTTTTTTTTTTGTGCTGGGGATCAAACTCAGGGCCTTGTGCTTACAAGGCAAGCACTGTAACCACTACGCTAAATCCCCAGCCCTTTTTTTTTTTTCCCTTCTGGTGCCAGGGATCAACTTCAGAATCTTGTGCTTGCAAAGCAAGCACTCTAACCAGTGAGCTAAATACCCAACCCCAAGAGAAATTTTTGTAGGGACATCTAATTGCTTAGTCACTGCCTCTTGACTGAATATTACCTAGAAAATCAAGAGATTCTTACCATAAATTGGAAGAAATAATATAATTCTATTATTTACCATCTGATAAGCAACATGTAGTAATGGAAAGTGCCTATACTCATCTAGAAATAATCAGTAAACATTTTAAAGATGAAAGGATACTTTAGTAACAATTTGTTTACTAACATCTAAAGAAAAAATACCAGAAATCAATAAAAAGTTTCAGAAAGTTTCAAAAGGAATATAAAACAAAAACCAGTAGGTTTAAGAAAAATGTAAACAATCAGTTTAAAATGTAATACTGATCGTTTAGAAGAATAAGAAGATGTTCATTTAGGTGCACCAAAGGCTACACAGAGATTTAAAAGCACATGAGGGGCGGGGATTGAGCTCAGTGGTACAGCGCTTACCTAGGAAGTGCAAGGCCCTGAGTTTGAACGCCAGCACCCAATCAATCAATCAATAAATCACACATGAGAAAGTATACAAACAGAGCCAGGCATGGTGGCACACACCTGTAATCTGAGCGCTGGGGAGGCTAACGCAGGAGGATTGCTACAAGGAGGCCAGTCTGGGCTACAGTGAGTTCAAGGCCAGCTTGCACTACATAGCAAGACCCTGCCTCAAAAAAATCTAAAAAAAAAAAGTATACAAACAAAAACTTAGAGCTAATGGGAAAAAAAAAAAAGATGACTGTGATACAGCAAAAAAAAGAACTGTAACAGAAAATTGTCTGCAGATGCAGACAAATAAATGAAAGGCGCCATGTTTATTTTACATGAAGAGTACTACTGCTGTGCAGAAACGTGCTGTGCTGGTCAACAGAGTTCCCAGATTACTGGACATCACAAAACAGTAAAATTTTACCCCAAAACCATCATAAGGTTAAACATCATCATATACCTCCTGCTATTACTGTAAATTCTTTTTTTAAAAACAGATAGTTTACGGGCTGGGGATTTAGCTCAGTGGTTAGAGCACTTGCCTGGCAAGCCCAAGGTCCTAAGTTTGATCCCCAGCAACAACAACAACAACAACAACAACAAAAAACACATACTAGATAGGATACATGTTATAATGAACAATAATCTAGTGCTGAGGATTGAACTCAGGGCCTTGTGCTTGCAAGGCAAGCACTTTAACCACTGAGCTAAATCCCCGGCCCCTAATACACATTTAGATAGATGAAAAACTTTGCTACACTGTCATTTTCTTTGATATACCACTGAAAACATCCTTGCACACAGGTATTTAGAAATTACTGACCCATGATCTAGGAGCTCCCTTTACATAGCTAAGACTTAGTCTTCTGAGAAAAAAAATAACATCCACAGGCCTGCAGTGGAGTATAAGTCACCTTGCCAAGAGGGCAAGAGTCAGCCTCTCTTCATCAACAATTCAGGAGAAGAGGATGTCACCCAGGAGACACCCTAATCCAGACCAAGGACAACACAAGATTAACAAACTGTTTTGTTGAGGTGTTGGGGATGGGAGATAACCAAAAAAAGGCAAGATCCTGGAACTTTGCTAAACCTACAGAACAATGTAGTGAAAACAAGCTCAAAGTACCCACCCAATCACTGCATACCTAAGTGTCCCACAAGGTGGCAAAGGAAAAAGCAAGTCAAGCTACACTTAGTTTAAGTGAGGCTCCAGACAAATCAGACATAAGGAGAGTGCTTGCCTCACAAGCACAAGGCCCTGCATTCAATCCCCAACACACACACAAAAAAGACATAAGGAAAAAAGGGAAGAAAAACCTGTTTTTGTCTGAAAACTAAACCAAAAGAGATTTTAATATTACCTTAAACAGGATTTTATATACTTTACCTTTACTAAAATTGTTAGCTATGATCTGACTGAACCACTGGAGGGCAGGGAATAACTATTAAAAGACAAGAAAGGGTTTGGGGATTTAGCTCAATGGTAGAGCACTTGCTTAGCAAGCACAAGGCCCTGAGTTCGATCCCCAGCAGCCCCCTCAAAAGTAAAAGACAAGAGAAAGCTGTATTGAAATAGAGAATACATAATCTCAGCACTTGGGAGTCTGAGGCAGGAGTATCACTGTGAGTTTGAGGCTAGCTGGGGCTACACAGTAAGTCGAGATACTGTCTCAAAAAAAATTTAAAAAAAAAAAAGGGCTGAGGATTTAGCCCAATGGTTAGAGTGCTTGCATTGCAAGCACAAGCCCTGAGTTCGAGCCCTGGCACCAAAAAAAAAAAAAAAATGCAAATTATCTGTATATAGATTGTAAATTGTAAACCTGGCATGGGAACACACATCTGCAATCTCAGCATTCTGGAGGCTGAGGCAGGAGGATGAACTGTGAGTTCAAGGCCAGCGTGGGTTACACAATGAGTTGAAAGCCAGCCCAGACTACATAGCAAGACCTTGCCTTAAAACCAACAACAACAACAAAAAGCTTATAAATTGTAGATACTACACAGGACCAACATATTTTCTTCCACCCAACATTCTCCAGGTTCTCTCTCCTTAACAGCATAAAAAATGAGATACAATCAGTTAAATGGTTAAATACTATGTGCTAGGTACTAAATCATTGTTAAATAAATATATAAAAATACAAATCCCGAAAGAATCTTAAATTCAGGCCAAGCATGGTAGCGCACGCCTGTAATCCCAGCACTTGGAAAGCTGAGACAGGAGGATTGCCATGAGTTCAAGGCCAGCCTGGGCTACCTAGTGAGTTCAAGGCCAGCTTACAGTGAGACCTTAACTAAAATAATTAATTAATTAATATAAATAAATAAGTTTAAGTTCAGAAAGCAAAGACAGGATAATGAGATTGCAAACTGTAGTGTGCAGTATAGAAATGGCCTTTTGGAAACACTGCAAGTATACACAGAGTCTAGGGGATCTACAGAGGTTATAAAGAAGACAGGACTTTTCAATGGGGTCTTGGAAAAATAAAATTAATGAGAGAGAAAGAGGGAGTCGATATCATGGGAAACAGCTATGAAGTTTGTTAAAAAAAAAAAAAAAAAAAAAGAACAGTAAGTTGTAGAGAATTTGGAGACAGGGTTGTCTCTGTAGGAGTAAAACATTTAAGTAGAGATCACCAAAACAGGTAAGAATAATACCAGGTAAGAAGAGTAAACTGGAGCCAGGCATGGTGGCACAAGTGGGAGGATGAGACAGAAGGATCACAAGTTAGAGGTCAACCTGGGCAGCTTGACAATAACCTCTCTAAATTAAAAAAAAAAAAAAAGTTAAAAGGGCTGGGAATGTAGCTCAGTGAAAAGGTTAAAATCTCAGTATTGCTAAGTACATACAAACAAACAACAGCAAACTCATTTCATAGGAAAGTAAACTGTTATATAGGTAGTTTATTCACTTCTGAGTATTAGAAAATGACATGTCCTTCCTACTGTTCAAAATCAGTCCATTCATCTGTATTCCTGACCCATTTCAGGACCCCCAAGCCCCTCCTATCTCCAATACTTTGTTGTATCAACCATATCATATGAGTCTCTATTTCTGCTCTATTAGAGCTTTTTATGCTTCTTTATTTATTTATTTTTTTTTTTTTTGGTGCTGGGGATTGAACTCAGGGCCTTGTGCTTTCGAGGCAAACACTCTAACCACTGAGCTAAATCACCAGCCCTGTCATGCCTCATTCTAACAAGAAAATCCTTCCTGTCTCTTTTTCCTCTTCTTAGCAAGTTGTTCTCTTGACTTTTCCCTGCTACTAAGTTAAACCTTCAGCCCCGCCTTTCTTTCTTATAAATTGATTTATCTCAGGTATTTATTAATAGTAACAGAAAGCTAACATTATGTGTTATAAGGACACATACAATGTAGAAAAAAGTTAAGCATAAATCAGCCAAAGGCACCAAATATTTAACTGCTAATAAATAAGCTATTATGGCTTTCCTCGCAATAGCCTGCTCTGCTTTTTCCAGAGTGTACTTTTGTTTTTTCCTCTTTCACTCAATCCAAGCTCACTCTGCAGAACCAGTTTCTCTCTCATTCTTCTTCTTTTTTTTTTTTTTTGATGCTCAGGATTGAACTCAGGGCCTTGTGCTTGCTAGGCAGGCACTCTAACCACTGAGCTAAATCCTCAGCCCCCCAGTTTTTCTTTTTCAAAAGAACTTTGCCGCTGCTTAAAAAAAAAAAGAGCTAGTAAACAGAGTTTAGTTTCACAAAAGTTATGAGAAGCAAACTAGCAGACAATACACATGAACATATAAGGTTCTTGCAGTCACAGTGAAAATGCACTCTTATTTTGATTTTAGGTGGATTTCTTCCCACACAGTTTCGCTTACTCTCATCTCCATTTCAAACTATCTCAGTCCCCAATGTAGTGAGAATTTTACTCCAAATCCCTGCCAAAGTAACTCCATCTCGCAGTGCACAGCCCTCTCCCCCAACACACTGCCAGGCACCAAGGCTGTGTGCCAGGCTGCAGCACAACAAGGTCATCCACCACCGCAGCTGAACGGTGCTCACCAAGACCAGCCAAGTTTCTGATGAGGATGGGCTGGGAGTGGAATGCTCAAAGCGGGTCCCTAGTACCCTTCTTGCTTTTGCTGTTTTAATCGGTGCCCTGTAAAACCAACAGCCGAGCACAAGGATGGGGTGGCAGTTTAGTGATGCTGCAGCCTACAAGTCATCCAATGCTCTGTAAGCAGCCCTAATAAATTCATTTACTCTCCCCACTGGACTTGTCCAAATTGTCATTTGGTCTGTCAGGCCTCTTGCAATTCATAGACAAAGGTTTCTTTTACATCTCTTTAGGAAATTTATGCACTGAAAGGACACAACAGATCCAGAGATGAGTCAAGGAAGAGTGCCCAAGGGGGAAATCCCAGGGTGGTGTGTATAGAGTGGTGTACATCCTAGATGGTGTAGTCCACCACATGAGTAAGGGCATGCCCCCAAAATGCTAACAGACTGGACAGCATTCTGCAATCCCTGAAGGTAGTCCTCACAGGAAGAGATTGCAGGAAAACTGTAGCTACTGTGACATGCCCCTTATTGTGGGTGCTAAGGTACTCTCCTGAGGCTTGAGCTATCTGCCTGCTTTCAGAGGGAAACTGCCTGCTGAAAATCTGAACTCACACATAAAAAGAATACGCAAGTAGCATCCTCCACATTAGCCACTGATTTGGCAGAAAACTTAGATGAGAGATTGAGACAGAAATCCTACTCTATCATTTTTTATAGCTACGGAGGCAAAAAGAAAGACAGCACAGGTCTACATTGTGCTAGCAAATTCCACCTGCAACCCAAAGACTTGGAATCTATGGGTAAAGTCAGACATCAAGGAAAAAAATAGACAAAGGTTGTGGAGAGCTGGGAATTTAGCTCGTTGGTTCTAGTACTTGCCTTGCAAGCACAAGGCCCTGAGTTTGACCCCCATCCATCCCCAGCACCAAAAAAAAAAAAGGTTGTGGAGAACACCCACCAAAGTCCCACTGTTAATATAAAGAAGAAAGTCCATGATTTGGTATGCAGGTGGAGACATTAATAACAGTCCGATTCAGAAAACTATGGTCACCAGGGAATACTCTGCCTCTGAACTACTGGAATTAGGAAAACTTTCAAGCAAGCAGTAAAAGAGTCTCTGACTGCTTGGCTTATAAGGATTTAGGATATGGGGGCAGGTGGGGCACCATGGAGGCAGAAAAACTGAGCAACATAACCAACCCATCCCTTCCTGAGACAGAGGCTGCATAATCTCCAGCAATTTGAGGGTAACCACTCCCTCACAGAAGGGCTCAAAAGGGACACCTGATGGAAAGAAAATTCTGAGGAAGGGCAAGCATTGTTAAGAGAGGTGGGGATGTGGGAGGCTATTTTTGATGTCCAATTCACCGGTCAGATAACATCGTGTTTACCCAGAATCTAAAACAAAAACTAATCCAACAGGGACCTGAGGAGTGATAAGGAGACCTAGTGGCCTTGGTAAGGCCACTAGAGGGGTAAGACCTCTATAAAATAGGGGAGGCTCATGTAAATTAAGTGGCTTGGATTGCCATACAAACCAAATACACAGTGTAAAAAGAAAGGGGCGGATGGGGAGACACTCAAATGGAGAACCAATCAAAAGGCCCCATTCAGGTGACCAGGAACCAAACATGGCAGGATTTGTGCCTCACTGGGGTGCCGATAGAACAGATTAATAAAAAGCCCAGTTCAGCTCTGGCAAGTTCATGGAGGGCTCTAGAATCAGAACAACAGTTCACTAAAAAAGAAAAGAAGAGAAAATACATGTCATGCCTTCAGCATGCCCTGTTGAGGAAACTCTCATGGGGTGGGAACCTCTTCAGCTGCTTCCCTGATGGGGGAAGAAAGGCCCCACGTGGAGCTACAAATATACTGGTTTCCTAGTAATGTACAAAACACAGAGGCCCTGGTGCACACCAGGGCAGAAGGCATCCTAATTCATGGCAACCCCCACAAACATCATGGGCAATGGGCAGCAGTAGATAGATATGGAGAGAGAACAGCATAGTAAAAAGGAACTAACCTCCCGGGAATATACTGTCTATATCACTCCTTTAAATGAAAACATACTAGGAATAGATGTGTTATGGGGCACACTCTCCACACCACAAAGAATTCCATCTGAGGGTACAGACTGTAAAGGCAGTGACCTGAGGCTAAACAAAATGTAAGCTAGTGAAGCTGCCTATAGCTTGTAGGCCAGGGGGATATACAAAAATCACAGCCACTATTAAGAAATTTAAAAGGTAAAAATTGTTCACTCTAAACTGGGCATAGTAGAGTACACTGGTAATCCTAGCACTCAGGAGGTTGAGGCAGGAGGATCAGAAGTTTGAGAACAGTCTGGACTACATAGCAAGACTGTCTCAAAAGACCCCTTCCAAAAAAAGTCATTTGCCCAGCCCACAGTCCTTTTACCAGTTCAGTGTGGTCAGTAAAAGTCAAATGGCTCATAGATGATAAATGGACATTACAGAGAGTTAAATAAGGTGGTGTCTCCCATCCAGACCACTATGCCTAACATTGTTCTCTTGACTGAACAAATGACTACGGGATACTCTCCCGATATTTTGGATCTTGCTAACACTTTTTTTTTTTTTTTTTTTTTGGTGCCGGGGATCGAACTCAGGGCCTTGTTCTTGGAAGGCGAGCACTCTAACCACTGAGCTAAATCCCCAGCCCCTTGCTAACACTTTCTTCACTATTCCTGTAGCTGCTGAGTCCCATGACCAGGCTGCATTAACTTCAAAGGCACAGCAGTGCACCTACTTACAAAGGCCCCCCACCCCCATTTGCCTCAGGATGGTAGCCTGAGATCTTGGCTTGTTATCCTGTTGACCTACTGTAAAAATGTTGAATTACACAGATGATATGCTAATCTCTAAGGGCCTTACAGAGTTAAAAAGAAATATCTGGAGGATACTGTATACAAGGACATCTAAAGGAGTGGGAAATGGAAACTCATCCTACTATAAGACAATGGCCTAAAACTCCTAGAAAGTTTTATGTTTGTGCAAAACACACATAATACCTAAGAAGGTCATTTAAAAATTTTTATAGCAGCCTATACCAATGAATGCAAAGCAATTCCAGGTGCTCCTAGGACACTTGGCAGTGTTGACATGTTTCCTATTCTCTATATAACTTGGTTAAAAAGAGGGACCAGAGAGGATTGGGACAGAAGACCTCAAGAGGTTTTTGAGCAAGCTAAGACACTTTGGAGCAGGCTAAACACTTATCTGCTCCAATACCCTAATGTCTGTTTGTTCTAGACATTACTGGAAGCCCCAAGGGCTACAGTTGAGGGCTATGGCTGAAACAACCTTGTTGTGGACTTATTATTGTGGTCAACTTGAGCTAGAACACCCAGCTAGCTCAAGTTGAACTGAGCTGGTGTGGTCCTGGGCATAGAGGATCCACCTGAGGATTGTTGCCAACGCAACATAAAGGACACGGGAGCAGAAGATTGTTGTGGGCTGTTTCCCAGGAGAAGCTCTGCTGTGGCTGGTTCTCCTGAAGGGAACTTGGCTGTTCTTGTCGAGGAAGGAGCCCAGGGCCTTGCTGTCATGGAGGATGGCTGCTGTTGCTTTGGGGGAACTCTGGTCTTTGCCTCTGCTGTGAGCATCGTATCCTGGTTCCGGTAAAGATTTCTTTGGCCGTTATCTGCAAATGGACATGCATGGATAGGGCTGTGGGCTCCCAGCCCTTGATTGGATCTTTTGGGTCACCAGTGCATAGACAGAGATTCGGCACTCTTCCTGCATTTGGCTTATGGGTGAATAGTGTAACTTACAAATGTCCCGCATTAAACCTGCTCTCCTACAAACCATTGACTCTGGAAGGGTAACTAATACACACCTGAACAGACAGTTTCACTTGATCTTAGCCAAAAGGCCGAGAAGCGATGAATAGACAGTTTCAACAGGCTTCTGGTCCCAGTCATGGAAAGCGATGGAAGGCCAGTGTACAGCATGGGAGCAACAGTTTCTGGCTGCATGTGAAGCCCTGCAGCAGGTGGAATCCATCCCTGGATCTGCTTCCAAGACTTAAAAACAGCATATCCAGTAAAGGGCTAGACTGAAGGCCTCTTGGCTAAGCCCCTCTCTGGGGTAGCACAAAATCAGACTATGCAAAAGTGCCACACATACTTGGAGCAGTGTAGACTCTTATCTACCAGTGCTGTGACAAACGCCATGCAAGCCATAATGGGGCCAGTGTCATTCCAAGCTACTGAAGCACCCCTAGTAATGGAGCCAAAAGCCCAGCCAGGTAGAGTGCTGGAACGGACACCACCCATTCCTGAAGACGTTTAGTACACTGATGGCCTAGTTGGGGCATGAAACAGGAATGGACAGCAGTGGCAATACAGGTGAATACAGATACCATTTGGCTAGAGAGTGGAGCAGGGAAAAGCAGCCAGTGGGCTCAGCTAAGAACAGTGCGGATGTGGTGACTCATGAGAAATGGACACTCACACTGCTCAGATGATTGGGTGGTCTTTAGAGGACTGACCTTGTAGGTGGCACAATGGAAAAAAGGAACACAATGAACACTTGGTGGGTCACTATGAAGGCAACAGATGTGAAAAGACAGGTATAAAAGAAGATAAAATGAGTCAGAGCTACTAATAGTCTTCCATGTAGCTGGCCACAGCCTGCTAAGTAATCAAGAGGTTAATATCTTCACAAAGGTGCAACCTATTTGGCTCTAGAAACTTGGAAAAGCTGCCCGTTGGGTGCATGTGAAGTCTATGTACAGAGGGACTAGAAGATAGCAAAGGCAGCAAGCATTCCTACAAAATATTCTGACATGCTAGTCTCAAAGGATGGATGCACTAGCTGAGCAAGTGCACAAGTCAACATGCAGGTACATTATATTGGGTTGATGCCTACCTATGAGTGAAGGTTGGGAATATGCACTCACTTGTGTGGGCACTACCACAGGCATTGCAAGTGTTTCTCTGTAAAACAGCCACTGAGAAAGGCACTATTAAGACTAACTTAGATCAGCAATATGTGCAGGTGTCTACGAAGAATTGACATGAAAAGGACACTCATTTCCAACACTGATGTGCAAACTTGGGCTGAGAACAATTAAGTACAATGGTACTTTTACCTGCTTTACAGTCCTACAAGGGTTAGCTTAATTGTAAGCAAAAGATAGGTTATTAAAGCAACAGTTACAAGGTTTTAATGTAGGCAGCCTAAGTGGGTGAGAAAAGGTACTTCAAAAGCTGTAATTTGCTGAATGAAAATCCCAGTGCCAGGAGTAGGTTATCTCCCTATGAGTTGTTGGCCAGGGAGGCCCCTGAAGCCACCCCATACCATACAGACAGAGTTGGTTGCACGCCAAAACTGGACAATCAAGTCCCTATTGCTAAGGACACCACACACTTCAGCTATAGGACATGAAAAAAAATCAATGTGGGACTAAGCTGGAAGTTTCCTCCCTCTTGGCTAATGTTCATAATGCCAGAGTACACTGTGCAGGCTTCCAGTCAAGAATTGTCACCAAGGATCCTATGTGGCTAGGGACTTCATGTGTTACACTACCAATATGCTAGGCAAAATTCACGTACCAGTGCAGTAGTGACACGTCTGGTCTAAGTACAACCAACCACTTTCCAACTGGATCCTAACCCTGCTCCAAGGGAAAGGACTCACATTTGGTAACACAAGCCAGGACAAAAAGTCATGGCTGAGGAGTCATAGGACCCAGGAGGGAAGCCATTAGTATTTTATTAAATGGATGGATATGATGTGCCAGTACAACTGCCATCTAAACATTAGTGTCTGCATCCATAGATGATTGTTGTTGCCAGCCACAGCTGAGGGAAACCTCTTCCTGCAGTGGACAGTGACCACAGCAACAACCCTCAATAAGTCTATGTGGTAAACTTGCTCTCTCCTGGAGTGGGTTGCCCTTGTCCCCCCAAAACTGGAGTAATTTCATGACAACTCCAGAACCAAGACAGTGTCTTCCTTTAAGTAACATATATAAAAGGAAACACATGTTCTGGCAGAGTGATAAAGCCTTAGCAACAGCAAGAAAATATGTAAGTGAATCCCAACCCTAGCACACTTCAATGAGGGACAGAGGACCTGGATGGTAGCTGAACATTGACATTTGGGACATTTATACCCCCTTGTGTCTTGAAAGGAATGAGACTGGCACTTCCCTCCATCAATATATGGGATGGTTGCCACCTGAAAGCTGTATAAACATCATACAGGTATGAATACAAAATGGACTGGGAAACAAGGTGCCACTCACTGCTCTAAGGTATACTATCCCCACTTCAGGCACCAGGTGGCTCTGTGGGGTTCATTTATGGCCATACCCCCCTTACAAGTGGACTGGCAGGTGTACACTCGAATGGCCTTTTCTGTCTGGCTGCATGTATGATACTTGCCCACTAGGCCCAGAAATCTGCCAGCACTGAGGGCCTGCTTCTCCAGAGGACTAACACAGTGGGAATATTCCCTCACCCTGTTCATGCCTCAAGCAGAAGTATTAGATTCCTTAGCTCAAGTACAAGCCCTTGCCACCTTTACTGCCAAAGCACTAAACCATACACATGAAGATAACTTCCGGCTCAACCAAGAAATGACACATATGTGATGAGTAGTACTGCAAAACAGAAGGCCTTTGGACATGTTAAATGCTGCCCACAGGGCCACCTATGCCCACATTAGCATACTTGCTGTGCTTATATCCTAGGTAATAAGGCTAATACAACAGATAATTTAAACCATCTAAAGGCAGGTATTCTTTTTTTGGTGGGGGGGCTGCTGAGGATCGAACTCAGTGCCTTGTGCTTTCTAGGCAAGCGCTCTACCACTGAGCTTAAGCCCCAAGCCCAAGGCAGGTATTCTTGACATAGATTATTTCAATGTCTATGAAACCCTTACATACTGGTTAGGCTCACTACTTGGCTACGGAGGACATGAACTTCAATTATTGTTTATATCACTCTAGGAGTGAATGTCTGCTGTCAAAAATGTATATTGCTGCCAGGTGTAGTGGCACATGGCTGTAACCTCAGCGCTCGGGAGGCTGAGTCAGGAGAACCACTGCAAGTTCAAGGCCAGCCTGGGCTGCATAGTGAGTTCAAGGCAAGTATAAACTACATAGCAAGATCCTGTTTCTAAAATAAAATAAAATAAAATGTGTATTGTTGCTGTGGCATAACGGCCCAGCATTCACCTCCTAGCCAAAGACGGTAATATCCCTCCAAAATTCAGTGAACATCACAAAGAGGGGAAGAAAAAGACTGTAAGAGGGGCTGGGGATTTAGTTCAGTGGTTAGAGTGTTTCCCTCCCAAGTACAAGGCCCTAAGTTCGAGCCCCAAAACCAAAAAAAAAAAAAAAAAAAAGACTGTAAGAGCCAAAGAAAGGGGTGGAGTGTACAGTGAGAACTGTCCTCCAAACCTTAGCCAAAGTAACTCCATCTTGTAATGCATACATCCCCTTCCCTAGATATAGACTGCCAGGTACTAAGGCTGTGTGCTAGAGTGCAGCATAACAAGGTCATTTGTCACTTTGACTAGACAGTGTTTAACAAGATCAGCAGAATTTCCTGATAAAGACAGGCTGGGAGTTGAATACATGTACAACTTTTCCCAACTTGTCTTGCTTTTGATTTTGCTTTTGCTCTTTTAATTAGTGCCCTCTAAAACCAGTAGTCTAGCACAGGACGAGTGACAACTTCAGTGATTATGCAGCCCACAGTTAATTAATGACCTGCAAGTAAGGCCTGATAAACTCAATCACCAAACTGGACTTAGCCAAGTTTTTCTTTGGTCTCTTGGCCCCCATGCAGTTTGGAGGACAACGTTTCTTTTACACCTCTCCAGGAAATTTATGCAACACCAATGTCAGCAGCCATACTTATAGAAATACTCTTTTGTAAAGAAACTTTTCCACATATGCATTATAGACTCAGAAACCCATGACTCACTGGGGAGTTAGCCCAGTGGTTAAAGAGCTTGCAGCTTGCCTAGCAAGTGCAAGGCCCTAAGTTTGATCCCCAGCACCAAAAAAAAACCAAACAAACAAACCAAAAAAACTACAAAAAAAAAAAAAAAAAAAACAGAAAACACTTGACTCCCAAATCTTACAGTCCTAAAACACCAGTGTGGTGGACTGATACCGTCAACTTGAGCAGGAACACCCAGCTGGACTGAGTTGGTGTGGCTCTGGGCGTAGAGGATCAACCTGAAGGTTACTGCCAACACAACATAAAGGAGAATAGGAACAGAAGATAGTCACAAGCTGTTTCCCAGGAGAAGCTCTGTTGTGGCTGGTTCTCCCAAAGGGGACTCGGCTGTTCTTGTTGCAGAAGGAACTCGGGATCTTGCTGTCAGTGACAGCCACTATTGCTTCAGGAGAGCTCTGGTCTTCATCTCTGCTGCAAGCATCGCATCCTGGTTCCAGTAAAGATTTCTTCAACCATTTAGTGCAGACACGGACATACATGGGACAGTGCCGTGGGCTCCCAGTCCTTAACTGGATCTTTTGGGTCTCCAGTGCATAAATAGACATTCAGCACTCTTCCTGCATGTGGGCTTATGGTTGAATGTCATAACTTGTAAATGTCCTGTATTAAATCTGCTCTCTTGCAAACCACTGGCTCTAGAAAGATAACTAATACAACCAGAATCTTCTTTTTCCTGTTTGAAACTTTTTTTTTTTTTGGTATTTTTTTTGTTTGTTTTCGGTACTGGGGATCAAACTCAGGGCCTTGTGCTTGCTAGGCAAGCACTCTAAACACTGAGCTAAATCCCTAGCCCCTGTTTGAAACATTTTGATTCCCTAAAATTTATATGTCTCATACAAAACAGTTTTCTTGAACAACTGACTGTAAACAAAGGTTATACATTTGTACAGTATTTTAAGTTTCAAAAGGACTTCATTGTATATTTGTACTAGGGATTGAACCCAGGGTCTTCACACTAAGCTATATTCCCAGATTGTTTTTTGTTTTATTTTGTTTTTCACTTTTAAGGAGGATTTATTTTGACTCACGGTTTTAGATGGTTAAGTATATGCATGGTTGATGGGGTCCCGGGCAAACTGCATAGTAGAAAGGCATGGAAGAACAAAGCTGCTCAATCCATGGCAACCAGGAAGCAGAGAGCCCCAGGCACCACCACCCCCCACCTTTTTTTTGGACAGGGTCTCACTAAGTCACTAAATTGCCCAGGCTGGACCTGAATTTGAGATCCTCTCACCTCAGCCTCCCAGGAGTGGGATTATAGGTATGCGCCACCATACCTGGCTAATTTGTTTCATTATTTACTTAAATCAAGCTATGAAACAGATTGACAAGTATTAATACTTTTTGGAGTGAAAAAACTAAAGCCTTAAGGGCTGGGAATGTAGCTTCGTAGTAGAGTTTTTACCTAGCATGTGTGAAGCCCTGGGTTTGATCCCCAATACAACCAAAAAAAGAAAAAGTAGGAGGATAGAAAGGTTGGAAGGAAGGAAGGTATGAAGGAAAGAAGGTAGAAGGAGAGGAGGTAGAAAGGAAAGAAGGTAGAAGGAAATGTAGAAAGGAAAG
The DNA here is from genome assembly GCA_004026905.1 of Hystrix cristata. NCBI lineage: Eukaryota > Metazoa > Chordata > Mammalia > Rodentia > Hystricidae > Hystrix > Hystrix cristata. Next base: position 26,609 of record PVJO010016817.1, read on the forward strand.
TAGGTAGGAAGGAATGAAGGTAGGAAGGAAAGAAAGCAGGCAGGCAGGCAGACAGGGTGGATCAGCCAGCCTAAATTGGTAAGACTAAACTGTTAATTACAGATGCCCGGTGTGGTGGCACACACCTGTAATTCCAGCACTTGGGAGGCTGAGACAGGAGGATCACAGTGAGTTCGAGGCTAGCCTGTGCTACACAATGAGTTCAAGGCCACCCTGAACTACTGTACATAGCAAGACCCTGTCTCAAAGAAATAAGAAATAAAAAATCACAAACGGGCAAACCAGGCATGGTGGCACATGCCCATAATCCCAGCACCCAAGACACTGAGGCAAGAGGATTGCCACAAATTCAAGGCCAGCGTGAACTACACAGTGAGACTCTGTCTCAAAAAAAAAAAAAAAAGTCTGTAAAATATTACTTGCTCTTGTTTTACCTTTTTTTTTCTTTTGAGAGGGAGTCTCACTAGCCTAGCCTCAAACTCAAAATTCTTTTGTGCCAGCCTCCTAAATAGTTAGAATTACAGGCATACACAACCACACCCAGCTACTTTTAAATTTCTGAGGAGCTAAGGGTATAGCCAAGGGTAGAACTTTTAGCACGTGCAAGCGTGTGCAAGGCATTGTGTTCCATCCCCAGAACCACCCTCACCCAAAGTAAATGATTTTTTTTGGTGGTACTGGGGGATAGTACACAAGAGTATTCTACCACTAAACTATATCTCCCCAATTTTTTTTTTAATGTTAGTGGTACATGTTAGATATACGTAATATCCATCATGGGATATTTGTACCTATACATGATGTACTTGTTTCTACTTTTTTTTTTCCCGTTTCCCTCCCCTCCCTTCGACCTCTCTTTCCCTTATTTACAAAAGCTTTGTTTCCATTTTTTCCTTCCATTATTTTTTTTTCTTGACCCTCTCTTCCTTTCCCCCTCCTCCCTCCTTTGTTCCCTTTCCTACTTGAACAATTTCTTCACTTTCCCCAATGTATATTATACATTTTGGTCCTTACACTACTTCTCACACCAGAAATACAGTATTTAAATGTGTATCCAATTTATTTCACTTAAGAGTATGGTCTCAAGGTGTAACCATTTTCCTAGAAATGTTTCAAACTTATCCTACTATATAGCAGAGTAGTACGCCAGTGTATAAAAAAAAAAAACACACATCTTCATTATCTATCCATTGGTTGATGGGCATTTCGGCTGTTTCCAAGATCTAGCTATTACAAACTGTGCTGCTATAAACGTGGGTGTGCATGTATTGCTGTGGTATGATGTTTTTAATTCTTTTGGGAAGATACCAAGAAGGGGAATACCTGGGTCAAATCAAACCTCTATTTTTAGTTTTTTGAGGAGTCTCCACACTGATTTCCACAGTGGTTGTACCAGTCTACATTCCTACCTGCAGCGGAAAAGGGTTCCTTTTTCCCCACAGCTCTGCCAGCATTTGTTTTTGGCTGATTTCTTGATAATAGCCATTCTTTCTAGGGTGATAAAAAATCTCAGTGTTGTTTTCATTTGCATCTCTCAAATGACAACCGATGTGGAACATTTTTTCACATATTTGCTTGCCATTTCTACTTCATTTGAGAAGTGTCTATTCATTTCGGCTGCCCATTTTTGGATTGGGTCTTTAAATTTGGAGGAGTCTGATTTTTTTGAGTTCCTTACATATTCTAGATATTAGTCCTCTGTCAGAGGAATGGCTGGCTAAATTTTTTTTCCCCACTCTATGGGTTGTCTCTTTGCTCTGTTGGTGATTTCTTTTGCTGTGCAAAAGCTTTTTAATAAGATGGGATCCCAGTTGTTGATTCTTTGTGATTTCCTGGGCAATTGGAGTTTTGTTCATAAAGTCTTTGCCTATGCTAATGTCTTCAAGAGTTCTACCTATTCTATCTTCCAGCATATTTTGTGTTTCTGTTTTAATATTTAGGTCTCTGACCCATTTCCATTTTAGTTTCGTGCATGGTGAGAGATATGGGGCTAGTTTTAATCTTCAGCATGTAGAAAGCCATTTTTTTCCAACACCATTTATTAAACAGGCTATCTTTCTTCTACTGAGGGTATTTGGCTCCTCTGTCAAAGATAAAGTGGCTTAGCATGTTTGGAGTTGTTTCTGCATCTTCAAATCTGTTGCACTGATCCTCAGCTTTGTTTTTTGCCAGTACCATACTGTTTTTATCACAGTAGCTTTGCAATATAACTTCAGGTCAGGGATTGTGATGCTCCCTCCTTTGCCTTTGTTGCCCAGAATTGCTTTTGCTATCGTAGGTTTCTTCTGGTTCCAAATGAATTTTAGGATTGTTTTCTCTAATTCTGTGAGGTATGCTATTGGTATTTTGATCAGGTTTTGTTTTGTTTTGTTTTGTTTTGTTTTGCCACACAGGACAGTCTCCTTAAATGATGGGATTATAGGTGTGTGCCACCAAGTACAGCCATACATAAATTTTTGGTCTCATGTGAACACAAATCTCCATTTTAACTTTTTAAAAATTATTACCTGCAGAGCTCATCACAACGAGGATCATATAAATTCAGCACTGTTTCAAAGCAATTAGACACGAAGCATTTAAGATTTACCCAGCAGGTATGAGAATTCAGAGGTAAGACAACCTCTCATTCTCACTCACAGATTTCCTTTCTAAAAAAGAATAGGAACCAGAGTCATTAAGAAATTGAAGAAAAACAGATTGCATAAGTGAGATATTAAATCAAGTGGAACAGACTGGTGCTGCAAAAGTTAGAGAAGAAAACAACAAAGGGAGGATGGAGACTCGGCGGGCCCTGGAAGAACCGCAGTGGCCTGGGCCCGGCAGTCCCAGAGATGAGCTCCGGGGAGGAAGGCGGGCCCGAAAGCCCGGGGAGGGCCCCGCAGCTCCAGGTTACCACCAAAGAACATCATTCTGGTCTAGGGGCTCCAGTCTCTGAAGCTGAAAAAAACCAGAATACTCTCCAGCTAGAACAAGAAGTGAAAAACCAAGATAAATTCATCTCCACACTGAAATTACAGGTCACTTTTAGTTTACATATGTATTTCTCTTGAGTTAATTTGGGATGAGAACCTATTTTAAAACAAGAAGATGGAGAATAAATAATTATTGATTCAGAGCTTGTTGAAATCTAAAAAAAAAAAAAAAAAAAAAAAAAAAAAAAAAAAAAAAAAAAAAAAAAAAAAAAAAAAAAAAAAAAAAAAAAAAAAAAAGAAAAGAAAACAACAAAGACTGAATGGAACTGCTGGAAGATCAGATAAGTATAAACCCGGAGAGAATCCTCTCCTCCTCCACTGGCAGCTACTATCAAAACAAGACTCCTCCAAGCTATCATTAACAAAAATAATCCCACCTGGATTACTCTGATAAATTATACAGAAACTGTCCTTGCCTCAGAGTGTTTATGATGAAAGGGGTTAAAGCACGAACACTAACTAAAGATTACAGCTGGGCGTAGGAATACACATGCCTTTAATCCCAGTACTTGGGAGGCTGAGGCAGGAGGATCACTCCAAGTTCAAGGCCAGCCTGGACTACAAAGTGAGAATCTGTCTCAAAAAAAAAAAAATAATAATAATAATAATAGGGGTTGGAGATGTAGCTCACGTGGTAGAATACTTGCCTAACAAGCGCAAGGCCCTGAGTTCAATCCCCAGCACCCAAATAATAATAATAATAATAATAATAATAATAATAATAATAATAATAATTACAGTTCATCACCAGGGGGGATCTTGAGTGCTAGACACAACTGCCTTCCTTTTATTTTCTTTTTTGCAGTGCTGAATATTGAGCCCAACACTTCGCATATGCTAGGCAATCACTCTACCACTGAGCCATACCCTGAAGCCCAATAACTTTCTTGATCCAGATACTGAATCAAGGTATATCCATTTTGCAAAAATACATCACACTTGGGGTTGGGGATATAGCTCAGTGGTAAAGCACTTGAGTTCAAGTCCCAGCAACCTCCCCCCCAAAAAAGCTGTACATTTGTGATATGTGTACTTTTCAATATGTTATACTATAGTAAAAATTTTAAATAAAAAAATAAAAATTACAGTAGGCATGGTGACACACACCTCTAATCTCAGCACTCTGGGAAGCTGAAGCCAAAATACTGTGAAGTTCAAGCCCAACCTGCACAAATTAGTGACAGCAAGACCCTGTCTCAAAAAATACGAAAAAGACCTGGGACACAGCTCAATGCAAAGACCGAGTTCAATCCCCAGCACTGCAAAGAATAAAAATAAAAAATAAACTATTTTAGCTCCAGGACTAATTATTCTCTCTCACAAGTAGCACTTATGGATCTCTCACTGCTTACTGAAGATCACCATCTGCATGTCCATTATCTCAGACTCCATCTTTCCTACAAAAATCAAAATTCCAAACCAGGCATGTACACACCTGTAATCCCAGCACTTGGGAAGCTGAGGCAGGAAGATCATTATGAGTTTGAGATCAGCCTGGACTAAATAGTTCAAGGCCAACTTGAAGTACATAGCAAAACCTGGTCTCAATAAACTAAACAAACAACACATACACACACACACACACACACACACTCTCACCCAATTCATTAGCCTGGAACACCAGGTTCCCAGAACAGGGTATAACCCTCCCTCTCTTTAACTTCATGTTCTATCATATCCCTAAAGAAAACCTCATTCTAACCAAATACTGCAGAATATATGTGCACCTCCCATCATTTGGTCTCAGCTCACAATATTCACATCCATCAATTTTTCTCTAAAGCATTATTTCCTCTGTAAACAAATTTCCATCTCAGTGGGGCAAAGGAAAAGAGAAGGAGGATACTACTCTCTTTAAGGAAACAACATAGGCAAAGTCATGAAAGCTTGAATATTTACATGATAGTCACCATACATTCACATATATTTAGTCTCCCATGACTGAGCACAGAAGGCATGGTAAGACATGATGAAAGATAAAGCCATTCAGCAGATCAGTTAAGAGCAATAGAAACTCCTGCAGGCTTGGGATTTAGCTCAAGTGGTAGAGTGCTTGCCTACTAAGTGCAAAGCCCTGAGTTTGAGTCCCAGCACCCACCCATCCCCCCAAAAATATTCCTGCAAATTATTTAACCTCTGTGGGTTTAAATTTCTTCATTAACAAAGTTCAAGTTCCTAGGTCACGGTATTGTGGTAACATACTCACTCAGCCAATATTTACTGAGAGCTTACTTTAAGCACCACAATTGTTCTACACACTGCAGAAACAGCATTAAATAAAAGCCCTTGCCTTGTGTTGGGGGTGCAGCTCAGTGGCTGAGCACCTAACTAGTATCCTAGCATGTACAAGGCCCTAGGTTTGATCCCAGAACCAAAAAAAAAAAAAAAAAGAAAGAAAGAAAGAAAGAAAAGAAAAAGAAAAAGAAAAAAAAATCCTTGCCCTCATAGTATTTATATTATATTAGGAGAAATATCAAACAAACAAGTTAAACATATACTATATAATGTGGTATGGTATGTTATATAGTGACACTACAGGGGGAAAAAAAGCAGAAAAGGACAGGGAAGAAATCAAAACATTGTCAAGCCAGGTGTGGTGGTGCACACCTGTAATCCCAGCACTTGGGAGGCTAAAACAGGAGGATGATTGTGAGTTTGAGGCTATCCTAGACTACATAGTGAGACCCAGTCTCTAAAAACCAAAAAAAAAAAAAGCAGGGTGTGGTTGCACCCACCTACAATTCCAGCACTTGGGAGGCTGAGGCAAGAGGATCGACTCAAGTTCGAGGGCAGAGTGAGCTACATAGTGAGTTTAAGGCCAGCCTGAACTACATAGCAAGACCCTGCCCAAAAAAAGAAAAATTCAAATCAAAATTTGAATTGAGAAAACAAGCTATACACTGTTCAAGACTGAAAAAAACAGAAATGAAAGGGCGTATGAACAAGAAAAAGGGTAAGAAGCTGGAACACAGAGAGAAGGGAACTGGTAAAAGAGATCAGAACTAGATCACATAGAACACCACAGGCCACTGCAAAGTTTAACTGCTCCCTCACCCTACTCTTATAATGAGCTATATCCCTACCCCTTTTCAAAACTTTAGGATTTTGGGCTGGGGATTTAGCTCCGTGGTTAGAGTGCCTGCCTCACAAGCACAAGGCCCTGAGTTCGATCCCCAGCACCAAAAACAAACAAACACAAAAAAAAAAAAAAAAACTTTAGGATTTTGAGACAGGGTCTTGCTAAATTGCCCAGGCTGGCCTCAAGTACTTGTGTTCCTCCTGCTTCAGCACCCCTAGTAGCAAGGATCATAGGCATCTGTCACCATGCCTGTCAGATTTTAGCTTTTAGTGGCCAAAAACAGGAAGCCATTTTGGGTTTTGGTGACTTTCACAGCAACTGTATCTCTGATTTCACAGCATAACTCTGGTTGCCATATTAAAATATATTGTAAGAGCCACGCATGGTGGTGCATGCCTGTAATCTCAACATTTGGGAGGCTGAGGCAGGCAGGAGAATCGCCTCAAGTTCAAGGTCAGCTTAGCAACACATAGTGAATTCAAGGACAGTCTGAACTACATAGCGAGACCTTGTCTCAAAAAACAAACCAAAAAAAGGGCTGGGAATTTAGCTCTGTGGTTAGATTGCTTGCCTCACAAGCACAAGGTCCTGAGTTCAAGTCCCAGAGAAAAAAATCAAAAAACAAAACAAAAACAAACAAACAAAAAATACATATATCCACTGTAAGAGGGCAAGGTCAGGAGATAGAGACCACTTGGAGATTAAACTAGTTAAAATGCTTAAACAGTGTGTTTAATATAATGCCTGGCAGGGGCTGGGGATTTAGCTCAGTGATTAGAGCGCTTGCCTTGCAAGCACAAGGGCCTGAGTTCGATCCCCGGCACCACAAAAAAAAAATATATATATAATGCCTGGCATAAAGTAAGTTTCCCTTAAAAGGCGGCTATCATACTGACTTCTGGTGTCTGATGTGAGTGACCAACCTTCTCCAGTATCCTAGAGCAGTACTTTGTAGGGAAGCAAAGCAAAATGGCAGTGACTTGATGCTAATTGTTTTCTCTGGGTTCTAGTAGCAAAACTGAGATATGAAAGAAAAATAAGTCAAGGAGCCATGATGACTGAAATTTTCAACAAAATTCTAGACTCTACTACTAAATAACTCAAAAAATAAATATAAATAAAAAGGTAAAGGGCCGGGAATTTAGCTCAGTGGTTAAGGGTGCTTGCCTAGCAAGCACAAGGCCCTGAATTCGATCCCTGGCACCACCTAAAAAAAAAAAAAAAAAAAGGTGGAGGGCTGGACATATACCTCAGTAGTAGGGGTGTGTGCTCAGTATGCTTGAAGCCCTGGATTCAGTCCCCAGCAACACAAATAAATGACTAAGTTAAATTAAAAAGTGGGGCTGGAGGGGTGACTCCTCACTGGTAGAACACATACTTAACATGTACATGGCTCTGAGGTCAAACCTTGGCACACATACACACATGTACATGTGTGGGTGTATTATGAAACTGTCTCATGAACATATTGAAATCTAATAACATAAAATATTCTTATTTTCAGAAAGGTTTAGATAGGATATGCTGGGACTGGGGGGTGTAACCCATCAGTAGTAGGTACAAAGCCCTGGGTTCAATCCCCACCTCTGAAAAAAGAAAAAAAGCTGGGTATGGTGCCACATGCCTGTAATTATAGCAACTTGGGAGGCTGAGGTAGAAGATCCCAAATTTAAGACCAGCCTAAGCAATTCAGCAAGACCTTGACTTAAAAAAGAAAGAAAAAAAAAAGAGGTGGGTAGATGTGGTTACAGTGCAACGGTAGAGCGCTTGCCTGGGTTCAGTACAATCAAAACATAAGATAGAGGCAAGCTCAGATTCCAAATGATATGTTTAAGGAAGTTAGGGCATTGCTGCCTTACTGCCCTTAATGCCCCTGACCAGAGTCACCAAGAAAGAAACAGAAATGTGTCAAAGAACTGATATATGTTTCATTAGGAACACGTTAAAAGAATATGGTCATAGCAATAGATGCAAAACAGAAAACTCCTAAATATAACCCTAAAAGGTCAAGTCAGACTTCCGAAGACAGTTCTTGAACTTCATTCTCTTTCAAAAAACCATCTAGGGCTGGGGATTTAGCTCAGTGGTTACAGCGCTTGCCTTGCAAGCAGAAGGTCCTGAGTTCAATCTCTAGCACCAAAAAAAAAAAAAAAAAAAAATCTAACTTCAGTGTCTGAAACAAAAACTGCTTAGTCATCAAAACTTTTCATAAAAAAAAAAAAAAATCACCTGAACCCAATTCCTGAACTTTTGTTTTATTTTGGGGGGTTTGAGGGGTTGTTTTTTGTTTTGTTTTTATTTTTTGAGATAGAGTCTGGCTATATAGCTCAGACTGGCCTTGAACTCACTATGTAGCCCAGGCTAGCCTCAAATTCTAGGTGATCCTCCTGCCTCAGCCTCCCTGAGTGGTGGGATTACAAGCACATGCACCACAACTGGCCAATTCCTTAACTTTTTAATAAAGGTAAATCTGTTCAGAAACTTTTTCCTCTAGTGCATGGAACGCATTCTTTACATTTTGCACACTTGGAAAGAAGTAAAATAGAAAAGGAGACTGTTACTGGATTTTTTTTTTAATTTATTTATTTTTTTTTTGGTGTTGGGGATCAAACTCAGGGCCTTGTGCTTGCTAGTCAAGCACTCTAACCACTAAGCTAAGTCCCCAGCTCTGGATTTTTAAATTGCAAAGCAATTGTTTTCCCCAGAGTTTTATCCAAAATTAGTAATTAGGCCCTTTATCTTACACTGTTGATTGTAGTTTAGTAATACTGTTAATTTTTCTTTTCTTTTTTTTTTTTTTTTCGGTGCTGGGGATCAAACTCAGGGCCTTGTGCTTGCTAGGCAAGCACTCTAACCACTGAGCTAAATCCCTAGCCCTGTTCTCTTTTCAAAAGTATTTGTTAAAATCACAGGTGCATCCAGAAATAAAATCTTTGCCCAAAATAAATAAACAACAGCTAAATCCTGGAAGTGAATATCCATCAACAGACATATCCATCAACAGACAAGTGAATAAAGAAAATGTAGTATCTCTATATAATGAATACTACTCAACTACAAAGAATGACAAATTTGAAACATTTGTAGGAAAATAAATGCACCTGGAAAACACAATGTTGTTTGTGAAATAAATTTTGAGTGAAATAAATCAGACAAGCTTCAATACCAAATACTGGAGAGTAGCTCTCATTTGAGTAAAGCAAAATACACACAAACAGCACAATAAAAGATGGAGCATATGAGGAAGCATATCTCTGCCCAAAAATATAACCTGGAAAAATGTGCTCTTTTCTAATTGACTATTTCAGGTTGGGGACTTACACATGGCACCAATATTGATCTTATTATTTTAAATTCCTAGTGGCAATATAAAATGGTGGTTCCAAGAATGCACTATTTAAAATAAAAAGGCAGTTGAAACGCTTTTTAAAAAACTGAAGGGCTGGGGATTTAGCTCAGTGGTTAGAGTGTTTGCCAAGCAAGTACAAGGACCTGAGTTCAATCCCCAGCACCAAAAAAAAAAAAGAAAAGAAAAGAACTAGAACCAACAAAGACTGCACAAAAAGAATCTGGAAATTAGAAACAAAGTATTCAAAAATTTTGAAGAAAAAAAAATTTTTTTGAAGAGCCAAGCATGATGGTACACACCTATAATCCCAGAACTCTGAGAGGGCTAAAGCAGGAGGATCATAAATTCGAGTCCATCCTGGGTAACAACAACTTTACCAAGACCCTGTTTAAAAATTTAAGGAAAAAAAATATTTTTTAAAGGCTGGGGACATAGCTCAGTGCTGAGATCCTGGGTTTACTCTCAAGTACAAAAGGAAAAAAAATATTGAAAAAAAGTCAGGTGCAGTACAGCATGCCCATAATCCTAACTACTGGAAAAGCAGAGCCTGAAGGATCACAAATTTGCCAGGCATGGTGGCGCATGCCTGTAATCCCAACATCAGGAGGCTGACGCAAGAGGATTACCCCATATTGGAGGCCAGTCTGGGCTACACAGAGAGTTCAAACCCAGCCTGAACTACATAGCAAGATGAAAGAAAAGAAAAGAAAAGAAAAGAAAAGAAAAGAAAAGAAAAGAAAAGAAAAGAAAAGAAAAGAAAAGAAAAGAAAAGAAAAGAAAAGAAGAGAAAGAAAAAGGAAGGAAGGAAGGAAAGATGGATGGATGACAACTTTGAGGCCAGCCTGGGCAAAATAAAAAATAAAACAGCTTAAAGTAAAATTAAAAGATAAAATCAAGATAAAAAGATAAGATAAAAGGGGGTCTGGAGATTTAGCTCAGTGGTTACAGTGCTTGCCTTGCAAGCACAAGGCCCTGAGTTCAATCCCCGGCATCAAAAAAAAAAAAAAAAAAGATAAAAAGAGCTGGGGATGTAGCTCAGTGGTAAAAGTACTTACCCAGCATGCGTATGAGACCTTGGGTTTAATCCCTCCGTACAAAGAAAACAAGAGGGCTGATGGGAATGGCAACGATTTGGATGTAGTTTTTTTTAAAAAGCAGTATAATTACAATGGCACTTTTTCCTAGAAAAAAACAATTTCCAATATTTTTTGAAGACAGTGCTAAGAGGTCAGCTTTTTATTTTTACACAAGCTCTTATCTCTTGCTATTTCAAGAATTCTGGAAAAAGCATCTAGAAGATATCACCATTAACTTTTTTGGAGAACGATACAAAATGTGGACACTTTCCAAAGGCTTTGTTCCATTTTTTTTCTTTTTCTCTATCCATCTGTTATAGCTTCTATCTAGGTGTCCTCCCAAAGCTTCACGCAGTCATAGGTAGGACTTTTTCAGAGGTGGCCAGAACTAGAGTGTGTGATACTGGGACTAAGGGAGTGTCATTACTAAATCAGTCCACTGCTTGGTTTGGCATAGTTCTGGGTAGGATTAAGGGTGTCCTAACCTGGGTATAAGGGCAGGTACCTTGAATAAAATATAAGGGACAGAAAGAGAGCTAGTGTGATCACTTGTCACTTGTGGCTTGCTGTCTTCTGCCTTCTGCCTGTCATAAACTGTTTCTCCTCTTCTGTGATGACCCTCTGCCAATGCCACCCTGCCTTGAAGCCAGCCAACTATGAACTGAAACCTCTACAAACTGTGAGCCAAATAAACCTCTCTTCCTTTAACTTTGGGCATTGGGTATCTTGTCTCAGCAATGAAAAAAGTAATCAAGACACCATTTTTAAAATGTTTTGCAGGGGTTGGGGATTTAGCTCAGTGGTAGAGCACTAGGCCCTGAGATCAATCCCCAGCACCCAAAGGAAAAAAAAAAAAAAGTTTTGCCACTTAGTGTGTGTGTGTGTGTGTGTATACACACATACATTCATATGATACAGAGAGAAAACACCTTGGTTTGTAAGCATAATTCATTCCAAAAACATGCCTGTAATCCAAAGCAAATTTTCCCATATGGGAAACTCAGATGATTCATTCCACAACCCAAAAATATTCATATAAAAATGATTACAATACTGTAACATAGCACAAAATAATAAAGAAAATATAAATAAACAAATTACCCTATACTTACCTTTGAAAGCCTTCGTGGCTAGGGTGAGGGAGGTGAGAGAGAGGAGGATTATTGTACAGGACGACTTTCACTGTCACTAATGGACTGACAGCTGTTGGCTCAATGGAATCTTCTTTTCCTGCAACTCCAACAAGGAACCTATCCAATGCCACTTGGTTTTGCCCTCTTTTGAAAATTCATGGAAATGTGACACTGCATTGTCGGTAAACAGATTTTATCACTCACGTTGCTACAGCCTTATTTGGGTGGCTCTTTTGTACAAAATTTTGTACTGTTTGCCACACTTTACACAATTCAAATGAGGTTAGGATTTCATTTGAAGCGAGGGAATCTTCCACTTTTTTTCTCCTCCTCTGCAGACCAGATCTCCTCCATATCCTCTTGCTATTTGGAGCCAATCACCCACGATCCCGCACGAACAGACAGAACCACTGTCTCAGTTGTGATCATGTGACAGCATCATGTACTACAGTACTCACATTACAAGACACCACTTGTTTATTAAGTCAAAATTTATTAGAAATGTTTGCTCTTCTTGCAGAACACTGGCAGAACAACTTAGTCGCAATCAAAGGTTTTACTGTATACAAAAGGCAACCGGCCAGTTCTAGTATAGCAGCAAGGTAAATGTTTACTGGGAAACATTGTTACAATGTGTTAGCATAACTAGTTTTACAAACGAGTTATTACAAACTGTGATTTGTAATATATTAAGACATATATACTTGGTTTGTATACCAGTTCCTGAGACAGAGCTCCTAAAACTCTTAAAATTTCCTGAGTAATAGGAAGAAGTGACACATAGCTCCTAAATCACTTGAAAGCTGGGTGCCAAGAGCATCCTTTGTTCTAATATGGTAACTCTCAATGATTCCAGCCCTATGTGCAGAGGTGAGCAGGTATATGACTTGGAGTTTTAAGGTATAAGAAAGATAAAAAATTGAGGTTTCTTGTCTTCTTTGTACCTATCTTTATTTCTTCTACCTCAGTATGACACCATAATGATGGACATATAGCATTATGCATTTATCCCAACTCCCAGAACATACAACACTGAGTGAACCTTAATATAATGTGCACTTTGAGTGAGTATGATGTATCAATGTGTATTTTCAGTTCTAACAAATGTAACATTGTGGTAGAGGATACTGATAATGATGAAGGCTATGCATATGTAGGGTAAAGTAATATAGGAAATCTCTAGATCATCTTAATTTTGGGGGAACTGCTGGGGCTCAAACTCAGGGCCTTTTGCTTGTGAGGCAAGTGCTCTACCACTGAGCTAAATCCCCAAACTCCCCCCCCCTTTTTTTTTTTCGTTTTTTTGAGACAGGATCTCACTATGTAGTTCAGACTGGTTTTGAACTCCCTACGTAGCCCAGGCTGGCCTTGAACTCCCAGCAATCCTCCTGCCTCAGCCTTCCAAATGCTAGGATTACAGGAGTTTCCCACCACACCCAGCAATTCTCTGAATTCTTTAAAACTGCTCTATAAAATTAAATTTTTAAACTTATTTTTAAAAGGATGAAAACTGGGCAGGGTGGCACACACCTATAATGCCAGCTACTTGGGAGGGTGAGGCAGGAAGACCCTAAATTCAAGATCAGCCCAAGAAACTTAGGGAGAACTGTCTCAAAGTAAAATCTTTTTCAAAAGGGGTTAGGGATATAGCTCATTTTTAGAGTACTAGCCAAGCATATGTGAGACTCTAGGATCAATACCTACTGCAACAACAACAAAAAAGATAGAAATTCTAACATATGCTACAATGTAGTTGAACCTTAAAGACATGATACAAAGTAAAATAAGTCAGACAGAAAAGAATATTTTGTATGACTCTATTTACATGCAGTAACTAGGACAGTGAAATTCAAAGGTAGAAAGCAGAATGGTGGCTGCTATGAGCTGTGAAGAGGGGGAGACCGGGCGTTTGTGCTAAATGGGCACAGAGCTCTGGTTTGGAAGATTAAAACTTTGGAGACGGATGGTGATGGCAGCTGCACAATAATGTCAATGTATTAAGTGCCAAAGAACATACCCTGGTGTCAAATCATCACAGTTTAGCCCCATAAATATACACAAATACTGTGTCAAAGTGAAAAATAGCCAAGTGTGGTGGCCCATTCCTGTAATCCCAGCACTTGGAAGGCCGAGGCAGGAGAACAGCTATGAGCTCAAGGCCAGACTGAGTTACATAGTGAGTTCAAGGACTGAATTACAGAGCAAGACTCTGTCACAAAAAAAAAAAAAAAAAAAAAAAAACCAACCAGGGGTTGGGGATTTAGCTCAAGCGGTAGAGCTCTTGCCTAGCAAGCACAAGACCCTGAGTTCGATCCCCAGCACCCAAAAAGAATACAAAGTAAAGAAAAACAAAATTATTTCAGCAGTTTTCTATTATATATACTTTACCACACACAAAAAGAATTAGTCATGTAAATACAACGAATTTGACCAGAGTACTCCATTACCAGAAAAGTATCTAAAACAAACTCCAACTACCCTGAGACTGTGACACTGAGGTAAATTTCCAGGAAGACAGTCATACTGGGGTTGGGGATTCAGCTTAGTGGTTAAAGCACTTGCCTAGCAAGCACAAGGCCCTGAGTTCGATCCCCAGCACCAAAAATGACAGTCATACTAGGGAAAGAACTGGCAGGGTAGGGAAAGTACAGGAGTGTGGTTGTCTAGAGAACAGGCCCTAGGCCTTGTCCAGCCCTCCATTTTTCTCAAGGCCTGCAAGTCAGTAATGGG
>PVJO010016818.1:0-34510 GCA_004026905.1 Hystrix cristata
TAAAGAGTTTGAGGAATAATGGTATTAGATCATCTTTGAATTTTTTGTAGAATTCAGCTGTGAAGCCGTCAGGACCTGGGCTTTTCTTTGTTGGTAGGTTTTTAATTACCTCTTCAATTTCAATGGCTGATATTGGTTTATTAAGAGTTTGTATTTCTTCTTGGTTTAGTTTTGGTAATTTGTATGTTTCTAGAAATCTGTCCATTTCTTCCATATTTTCCATCTTGTTTGAGTATAAATTCTTGAAGTAGGTGTTGATGATCCTTTGGATTTCTGACGTGTCAGTTGTGACTTCACCCCTTTCATTTTTTATTGCATGTATTTGGGGTGCTACTGGCTTTTTAATGCAAATGTATGACTGTTGCAACTTTAATCCATGGTTTTGGCCCCTTTCTCTAGTCTGTCATTTGAATATGTTTTTCTGTCGTCCTTGGCCTTAGTACTGCATTTAGTTCTGCTCTTGTAACAGACAACTGGCATTCTTCAGTGATTTCACAGCCAGGACCATGACAAGACCGTGGTGCTACCCAGGCCACTCCTCTCTTGGTTATCATTAACACAATGATCAGTCCACTGTGGAAGCAGCTCTTCAAGCAATTACCAGCCTACCCGGATGAGCTATCACTTATCCACAGGTCTCTCTTTAGATTGGAGTTAGTAATTTGACTTAATTTCCTATAGCGGAATCATTTTTTCCAAGTAGTTAGCATATCAACTATTCAGAGTTTGTGCCATCTGCCCACAAGGGAATTCCTGCAGCTGGGGCTATAAGAGGGTGTCAAAAATTTGCTTGTTTTCTAAGCAAGGAAGCAAGAATTTCAGTCTTGTTTCATTCTGATTTAATTTTGTGAATCTTACTTTCTTTAAACCCAACTCTTCTATTTTGTTCAAGTGATCTGCCTAACTAACTGATCCAGAACTTTTCCAAGACCGTATCCATGTTTTTCTTGCACCAACTTTGACAGTCGATTTTATGTATCAACTTGATTGGGCTACACTGTGTCCAGATGTTCAGTCAAGTATTTGGAGTGTTTCTATTGGAGTGTTTTTTAAGATTATATTAACATTTAAATCAATAGAATAAATGAAGTGGATTGCTCTCCAAAGTGTGGGTAGGCCTCATTCAATCAGTTAAAGCCCTGACTACAGCAAAAGGCTGATCCCCATCTTGAGTAGGAAAGAATTCATCCTGCTATGTGACCTTTGGACTAGAACACAGTGTCTTCCTGATCCACACAAACTCGTGGCCTTCAGACTCAGAATCACTGACTCTGCAGATCTGTACTTACAAATGTCCATAATCATGTAAGCCAATTTGTGTGTGTGTGTGTGTGTGTGTGTGTGTGTGCATGGAACACAGAATGATTTTAAAGTTAAGAACTATTCAAAACAGAACTAATTTATTACCAAGATAATTTTAACAAGACAAGACTATTTGAGTTACCAATTTTAAAATAAACATATATATTGATAGGAATTTCTTAATATTTTTCCTAGTTGCTGAAAATAATTTCTGAAGTTTAAGCTTGTTTATTTTGAAAAATACAGTGTATGTGCGTGTGTGTGTGTGTGTGTGTGTGTGTGTTTGAAAGTCCAGGATGGATTTCACTAGTTGGTTAATGTTTGACCACAACAATATCAGGATTTATAAAAGAAAGTGAAGGTGCAAAAGATACTTCAAGTTGATAATGAGCTTGGGTTTATGATTTGCTCTGAAGATTTTCAAGGCATAGCCAGTGTAGCAACTTGGCCAGAGCACCAAGAGAAGAAATAATAACATACAAACTCCTGGCTGTCTCATGACTTCAAAATGAAACAAGAAGTGCAGAGAATTCCTTGCTTAGTTATAGAAAGTTTTGTTTCATCGGGTTAGACATGTTTTTCTTAGATAAAGGAAGAATTTAGCCACATGGCTATGTAATAATAATCCTTACTTCTCATTTCTTAGGTGAAATCACAGGGTCAGGAGCCTCTTTAGGTACATTCTGAGTTGTAAGTTTTCCAGCTCTTAAACTTGAGGACAGGAAAAAACAGCAAAGGATACGTAAGGTCTCAGTGTCTACTGGTGGGTTCTTACTGTACTCAGACTAGGAAAAAATGTAATAAAGGTAATTCTTATTAATACTTTTACACCTCCATAATCCAGTTTTAGCTATAAAAGGAAAATACAAATAATAGCTATCTTATAGCAAGCACTTTCTATGATGTGTTATTTATTCTCCATAAAAATCCAGTGAGGCTGGTACTATTATATCCTTATTGTATAAGTGAGGAAGCCAGCACCTGGGGAAGCCGGGTAACTGTCAGGCTCACATGGTTAATAAGTGATGCAACCCTCATAGTCTAATGCCAAAGCCTAATTGCCTAACCTCTAGATTATATTCTTCCTGAAGGCCTGACCAAATCACCAGGCAATGACCAAGAACCCAGTAATGTACCTGGTTAACAGACAAAAAGGAAAAAATGAGTGTGGAGGGCGAAACATAAGAGAAGCCGTCATTGTGACCTCAGGCAGAAAGACAAAGTTTTCTTAAGGCGTTTTAAATTCTTGTGGGACCAGGGTCCACACTCCACCCTCTGTAGGAGATGCTATTATTGGAAAATCTTGCACATTACTTGATAGGTGCAAGATCCATAGGTGTCACTGACAAAATTTGTCCTGAAATCTTGAGTCTCAGTGGAGAGTTTGCTGTTGAAAGTATGTCATTAAGGGCTTGGCTTACTGGCTCCAATTTCCATCTTTGGATTTAGATTTACTCTATACTAAGGGCTTGCATTTTGTTTCAAAGAAGGTCTTGTCTGCATTTTTAAGAGAATTCATCCTAAGTTCACAGACTACACCTGCAAATGTAAAATCATCTCCTGTAGGTCTTGGAATTATTTAGCCCATTTATTTCATACAAGAATCTATCAGCAACACACCTACATGTGCCAAATGCACATTGCTGTAGCTCCTCATCTGCAGCCAGGTCCTACTATACCTCAGTTTACCTCACATTTGACTCATGTCAGTGACACGAAAGTCACTCCCAATTTTAATGTGGAATGCTGTCAGACACGCCATGTGATGCATCTATGAGCTCATATGTTGCTCTCCAGCCCAAATCAGCACGTTCTCCATACGTCTCCTGTAAGCCAGAGACATTCATTTGGCAAATAATTAAGATCTGGGGAGGCGAGATGCTCTCGCCAGCTCAGCCACCTTTGAGAGCAGGGATTACCCACGCTGTCAGCACGGCACAGAGGAGGGAGAGGCATCGATCCAGCAGTGCTCATGGCCGCAGCGGTGGCCCATTTAGTGACGTTCATTATTCTCTGACCATAAGCCACAGTGAGAACTGCTGTGCTATACTGCAGCGACCTAGTGCATTCATACACACACACAAGCTGAAAGTGCACTTACATTTGCTGTCCCACTTTATTTGTTAAAACGTGTAGATCGTTGTATTAACTTTTTCAGAAAGTCTAGAAAACCTTCCCCAGACCGCAGGGCTGGTATGTGGCAGACAGTATTCAAACCTGACTCTGTCAATCTACAGCACTTATATCCCTTTCACCCTGCCTGTAGTGGCTCCTCTCATATTCTCCTTAACCTCCTCCCAAAGTCAAGACTCAAATCTCCAGTTCATTATGTCTCAATTCAAGGAAAGAATCCTCTTTATTTGGTCTTATTTTCTGGGAATTCTAGAAATTGTCACCTCCTTATTCTATAGAACTTTCTAGCAGAAGTACACTCATTTTGTCTCTCATCGACTCAAACCCAAGTGCAGTACCTATACACTTGTGCATAAGACTGTGTGAACTAGCTTTTAACTCAGACTTAAAAAGTCCAAAGACTCTGACAAAGCCAAAATTTAAGGCAGAAATAATGCTATGCAAGTCAAGCAAGAATTTAATACAACAAGCTATGAAATTTTATTTTAAGATTTATTTCTAGGCATTCAAATGAACTTAGAGAAGAAAGCTTTGTTAATTCTTATGAACGCTCCATAAATATTATTGACTGTTGAGGAAACGATTAGCATTCGCTAACACAAAGAACAGAAATGGTGAGTAGGATGGCAAATAGCACCTTAGCCATCAGGTTACCTGTGAGGTGCATGGCTTGAGGTGGAAGGAAGCTTAGGAACTCTAGGATCTAGTCCTGACCTGCTACTCACCAGTAGTGTGCCCACCTACTTAAGAATTTAAACTCTTTGGCCTCCAGAGAGGAGAGGTAGTGCAGAGATTAAATATGCACCCTCCACAGCTAGACTAAATTTTGAACTTCTGAACTTCAAAGGGCCCCTTTCACATTTATTAATTAGAAAATAAAGACTCCAATTGAAAATAAAATTTCTCCAGTAATTTCCACATAGCTCCCTGAAATAAAAAGAATGCTAAAATAAAATGTTTGCCAAAGGTAGGCATAGTTTAAAGTGTCACAGACTACAGAGCCCCATCTGAACACTATTGTTGCTTCCTCCATCCCCCCCAGTAGATCACCATTCATTAGCACATGTCTCAGCAAGTCAAAGCAGCTCTTTACTTTCTCACTCTGGCAAGCAAAAAATTAAAACACAATGCTGCTTCATGAGATTAAAAATAATTGTTTCAAAGAAATTTAGATTCTGACTGAGGGGGAAACTTTATGTGTCAAAAACTAAATGTGTATTCTAGCGGAGCAGAAAAAAGCCTGAGAAACAAGTAGCACAGCTTATGTCATTTATGAGAATAAGGTGGGAGCATAGTAGGTATTCAACAAATAGCTGCTAAATTAAAGATATGGCAATCTGATAGGCCAACCAAAAATGGCTTTGAACTGGAAAACAACACTAGTATATCATGGAATAGGAGGAGAGTAGTTGGAGATCCTTGTATGATTTCACGGGGATAAGTATATAGTCTTGGGAGCATTTTTTTAAAAATTAAAAATAATAAAAAATTATGATGAGCTCTTCCAGCTGCTATTAACCCTTATCACTTTTCCATCTCAAGCAGAGAACAGAAGGATAGAACAGATCCATCAAAGGGTTCTCCAAGAGTGTTTGGCTGACCTGCGACATGGTAGAAAGTTTCTTAAATGCAGCAGGAAAATATTCAACCTCCTGTCTATGTTGCTCCCAGCTTTTCTTGCCTGTAATTTGTACAAAGTGTATAAAAACCTGCCTCAAAAAGGGAAAAGAGAGCTAATTAACCCAGCAGGGTTAGCCAATGAGGAACGTGAATCTCACTAAGTCTTCTGCAAGAGCTAAATAAAGTTGAGAGCTGAAAGTGGAGGGGGACAGAAGTGGAGGAGAGACAAAGAGATATTATTTCATTTTAGAAATAAAACTCATAGAAATGGGATAAAGATGGGGAAACTGAGTGATAAGTTGGAAATTTGCTAATAATGAGAAGTCGATTTCCCTAGAGGCAGCCCATCACATCAGAGCAGCTTGGACCACGCTTGCGACGTGGTTTCTTGGAGGGCTGGCTCTTCTCTCAGCTCGTTTCAATGACAATAAGCATTTCTAGTTGAGTGCGAGAAGACATGAAGGGCATCTTTTATTTTCCTAAGAGGAAATTGAACCTATGCATTGCGAGGCTTCTGCATATGCCTGTGTATGAAAATATGAGCCAAATGCTTTTGAGGAGAAACAGAAGTATGCTGCCCTTGTGACAGAGAAGTGTCCGAGAACAAAGACAGGGTATTTCTGCATGCAATTCCTACCCCGCAGATTCTTTGTTGTGATACATTTTATGACCAACTTTAAAGACATTGACCTGTTGATCTCTTTCTGGTTTTTATTGGCTACATCCTTTTTAACATAAGAAAGTCCCTTAGGAAATGCAGGATTTTCATAAAAAAAAAAAAAACAAAAAAAAACCACTACACACAGAACCCCAGTATCCTAACAGTCTCTCACCTACCATATACAGCATTCACTGCTTTAAATGCACTTTCTTAAAAGGGAACATGGCATCATGCAACAAAATTGAGTCCCACCCATGTGCTGCCCCATGGGTGGAATTAGAGATCTAATCCACAAAGACACCTCAAAGTGTCTTACCAGATTCCCCCCACTTTGCCAGAAGCTGGCTTATGCCAAGAAGTCGCTCTTCCAGTGAACAAAATTTCTAATTAACACTGAAAGTGCATGGTAGCTAAGTTCATGGTGAAGACAGGCCATCTCCTCATTCTTCCCTGCCAGAGCTAGATTAAGCAATGAATAGGGGACAGGATAATTGCTCACGGTGGGGCACAGTGTTTTCTTCTGCACAAACATATAATTAGGCTGTCTTAACCTCTCGGTTCAGCAATAAACACCACTTCACAGACTAATTTACAGGCAAGAGTCGCAGAAAGCTGTGGAATAAACTCCCAGGGCAACAGGCCCTGCAGCTCAGTTAAAAGAGAGCAGCTTCACTATTTCAAGTCAGCAAAAATCCTTTTGCACTTACCGCAAACTAAAATGAGATTGAAATAAGGGCTACACATTCAAAACATTGAACACACCAGCTAATAAAAAATACATTTGTGACTGGTCGTAAAAATAGAGAATGTAATTGGCTATACCCTAGAAATATCTTTTACTTACAATATTTAGGAAGACAGAGGCCTCCATAATATTGACTTTGCTAACACGTCTACATTTTTCTGTCTGCCATAATTATGCACCAGTCAGCAACACCTCACTCCTGTAGCTGCCAACAGCCTTGACTCAGGCGGTGGGAGGTGGGCTGGCTGCAGCCCAGCACCAGATAATATTTACCTGCCAAATTCTGTTGGTTCAGGGCAGTGAGCAGGGGTGCACTTATAAAGAGGTAGCGTTTTCATGGCTGGATCATTCTTTGCATCTAGACCTCCAGGTTTCAGAGAACTTTGTGATGAGATACATCAGTTGTTCTTCAGCTATCTACTTGGCCCAAAAGTCTTCCTTAAACATGAAACAGCACAGATCACAGAAGTAGATACACTTCTCTGTAGGAATTGTGTTTTCTCCTGGCTGAAACAGATCGCCTAGAGAAATAGAGGCTGTGGTCTGACACTGGTTGGGCATCAGGAACAATCACAGAAGAGCTGTGGGCTGCGAGTAAATTGGATATGGTTCATGTGGTGTAAGATTTGGAGAAAAAAAAATGGTAGGCACAGAGATATGAAAGGGAGGCCAGGAGACCATCAGTGAGATGGGAAACCATATAGGTGAGTAGTCTCTTAGTTACTTAGTTCTCATTGTTGAGACAAAATACCTAACACCCAAAGGAGGGAAAGGTTTATTTTGGCAAATAGTTTGTAGAGGTTTCACTCCATAGTCGTCTGGCTCCAAGGCAAGGCGGCATGGCAGAGGGGCATTGCAGAGGAGAAGCAGTCCACGGCAGGGCAGGCAGGAGGCAGCTGCAGCAAGCTCCCCTTTCCCTTTTATCCCACCCAGGCTACAAGACTTTTGGGTGGTGACACCCACACCCAGGGCGGGCCTTCCCATTATCCACACCCAGAACTATGATAAACCAATTAGTAGACTAATCCAGTACTACACATCCTTAATCCCAGTATCACACACCCTAGATCAGTGATGACACACCTTTTAGAGCTTTCAATGACAACAAACAGCTTGCTGTGGCACACATGCCATAGTTTCTCCAACACTGCCCTAGATCCAGCCACCTCCAAAAAGCCCCACCTATGAGCTCATGAGGCTTTGGGGAGACATCTAGATATAAGCCATAGAGGGTGATCATTTTATCCACAGCCAAATCAGAATTATTTGTGTATTATTTTCCTCTGGGTCACCTCTCAAAATATAAAGAAATAAAGTAGGTAATTGGGTCATATTTTATTCCAAGTTTTCTTTTGACATTTAATCCTCTATTCAGCCAAGATTTTTAAGGACAAGCACAGTGTTTTCACTACTGTAATCCCTCAGGATCTAGAAATTCCCATTATAAGTACTGTGTGCCCAATCTTTGTGGAACGTGTGAGCGAATGGATAAATATCTTCCCTGTTGAAAGACTGAGAAGTAGACAGGCTAATCTTAATTTTCAAGATGCGGGTAACAGCAAAAAATCTATTTTATGCGTTTTTATAAATGAAAAAGATGGACAAATTAATTCAAATAAAAATAATTGAGGTAAAATAATTCTCATCCTTCCTAACAAATACTGGCTAAAAAATATCTTTTAAAATATTATTGCTTATATTCTAAGAAATTATTGGTCATGAAGAAATAAAAAACTATATTTACTTTGAAAATAGTGATGTTTCTCTAGTAATATTCTTATGAAATAAGCAAGGCAACCTTATATAACAAACAATAACCTCTTATTTTGATAAATGTAAGCTGAAATTATAGCACAGCATAAGGAAACTAATTTTATTGAACATTTAATTAAAATTTTAGAAATTAGCAGTGACTCATCACTTGAAAGAAAATGACAGTGAGTTTCAAATAACCTCAAATTAATCCATACTCATATCATTTTTAAAAAGCTGAGCTCACTTTCAAAATTTTAGTACTAATTCTGTAAATTCCTGGTGATACACATGACTACAAAATTATAGTTAATATCCTCTAGAGAAATACAGCTAATTTGAAATTTTATACTTTTTAAATCCTACACATAATGCAGGCATTTCCACATAAGCGTTGTGCTTAAATTTTTTAATATGCTTACAGTGCCCTTTTTAAGAATTGGGTTTCCGTATCTTTTGAACCAATGTTAAATGTCTGGACAGTAGCAAATGGATATGGCACTGAAATTGAAAATTTCAATAAAATGCATGATCCAACAGTAAATAGATATCTTGTGTTTTCAACATTACTACAATTCCTTTACATATTCATTTTAGTTTTAAATATTGGTTTGACTACTGGTCATATTGCAATCAAAGAAGTTTCTCTAAGAAATAACTATTGATATTGAAAAACTGTCAACAGTTTAAATAAGTTCAATGATCAAAAAGATTATATATGTATAATAAATTTAACTTTACAGTTTAAAAAGATAACAAGGTATGCAGTAATTTTTTTATAAAAATTTTTACTGTTCTAAGGAAGACAAGGTCATTATACACACACTTGCAGTTTTTAGAGAAAGCAATTGAAAAATGAGATATATTAAAATAGCTTAAAATTTTAAAAAGTAAGAAAGGAAAGCAATTTCAGCGGAACAATCTTTTTGCCCAGGATATCCAAGCTCCAGCTACAAAGAAGATATTAGATGGGCACCCTGTTGACTACGTCATTTGTATGTGCTCACGGACACATGCACATTTTAGCAGCAGAATCTTAACAAGTAAGAAGTCAGGAAGGTGCTTTAGAAAGCATTGTCAGGAATCACTCACACGCCCTCCTTGGAGAAACACGGCAAGGGCTTGAGGCTGAACACAAGCGCTGCACGCAACTCTACCCATGGGGAAACACTTGTGGCCGTGACCTGCCGCCTTTCACAGATACCTTTAATTGAGGGCTCAGCTGGAGCTCAGGGGAGGAAAATAATGTCCAGGAGCAAACAGTTACCTCAAAACATAAGGATATTTCCTATTGTGTAAGAAAAGGGGGGAATTAATCAAGGTGAGGAGCAACCTAGTAGTTTAATTATGAGTCCTTTAATGTCTTTTCATAATCAGTTAATAAATACCTTAACAATAAAACTGAATTTAAGCTTTTAGTAGGCCATGTTGGCTTGAACCTAAACAAAGGAATTAGCAGCTCCAGGCATTGTGCAATAACTGGCTCCCTGTTTGGTGCCAGGAGAAACAAAGCATTTCAAGTGCTTTTTTTGTAGCTCACCATAATAAACGCTTGTAATATTCCCCAATTTCTGGAGTGTAAGGCGCAGATCTTATTTATCACAGTATGTGACACACCTGGCACGCGGATCAGGAAACAACTGTTTTACTTCATTTCTGTCATCACCTTCCAACAGATTTCTTTCACATTCCAATTTGGATGGGAGGACTTGACTTTCTCTCCATAAGTTCTCCATTAACAGTTTCACAGCAGAAGGCGCCATTGGTCCATTTCCTCTTGCGGCAACTAATTACGCAGAGCAGCCTGTTTTGACTTGGACCGCAGTGAACGTGTCAAGTCACGGGCATTTTACTTGTATCTTCAAGCAACATCTTTATCACCATCATGGTACATCCACCGGGAAGGAAGTGAATCGTCACGATTCCTCAGAGGGACGAGGAGGAACACAGTGTCAAGTCAGCAACACAAATTACCATCTTCAACTCCCTTCGGTGGTCACTTTCTTTAGTATGTGTTTTATTTAAGGGAGATTTTCTTAAGGGTGTGTCACTGCATGCATTTGGCAGATGAAAAGCACTTTTGCTTTCTGTATTTGTAGCAGCAAGCACATCAGACTTGCAGTCCTGGGCTCTGTGAGCTCCACAAACAACTATGCACTAATAAACCTTGAAAAGCTTGAATTACACTATAACCCACAAAAATTTTCAAATTAAAAAGGCATATTTAGAGGCCCCCTGTGGATAGTGATTTTATTTAGTTTAATTCCCTCTTGAGGCCAATTAGGTGGACACCCCTGCATGCAGGCACACGCTCCTGGGGGAAGGAAAAAGGGGAGGGTTAACTCTGGTTTGGGGAAAAAATGGTAGTATATCATTCTTCCATAGACAGAAATGATTTTCCCGGCTGTTGTTCTGTAAAGAACAGGGCCTTTAGAAATAAATGAAAGTGTATGCAAGATGGATTTTTATTTGGATTAGCTTCTTAAATGCTACATGAACTCCAACTTCTTCCTAATTCAACCATAGTGAATTGCCACGTTGAAGAATAAAAGTTAAACTTACACCATCACTACAGGGTACATTCCTTTAGTTCTCTGGAATTATCTTCTGGCCAAAATGACTTCTTTTTCTTCTAAAAAGGTTTCACATGTATGGTTATTTGTGGGCACATTTGCATTTGTTTTTTTAAAGAAGTGACTTGCACACTTGCAATACTTTTTATCACCTATTCAGGAAACTCACACAAATAGACTTCAGATCAACACAAGAAGATATTTGCTATAGAAACTATTCCTAGCCTCTCTGTTGTTCACCACTGCTTCTCTTTCCATCAGAATTGCAAAATTTGCCTCTTTCTCATCTGGTGGCAGGCTCCATGTGCACCATATGAAAAAGGAGTTAATAAAATGCACATTGGAAATATAAAACAAGGTCAGGGGCGACAGTTTGGCTGAAGGCCTTTCTTTAAATGTGGAACACAAAAGAACAAAATTGTTTTAGCAGTTGCAGCTGTGAAAAGAGGCAGCATGGGTGGAGAGTGGCAGCGGAAGCAGCCAAAGTCTCTGCTACCTGTTCCATGTGGCCATCACAAGCCCTGGCTCCCACCGAAGGTAAGCACTCTGCACAATAGGTGCCCCAAGCTTTGGAAAGCCTAAGTAGGGACAAAGAGAAGTCCCCGTCCTGCTCCCCAGAGGGCTCTGGGGATTAGAGGGTCGAAGCAGTGCGAGGTGTAGGTTCAAACCCACGTGAGACGAGACTCCAGGCTCTAAAAGCCCCACCACTCTGTGTCCTCCTCAAAGTCAGCAGCGATGAATGGTGTTACTGTGCGTGCTGTGAATATCACCCGGATTGGATGCCTGTCAGCAGTAGGTTTTTAAAAGTAAGTACTTAAGATTCTGTGGTCAGGTCGATCCAATGCTAACCAAACCCAAAGCCCAGGAAAGAAAACACTGTCAGTCAAGCAGTTGCTTTTTCCTTTGGGCCTCAGACACACCGCTTCACAGATTTGTTTTCTTAATAAACTGACTGATTATTTTGGCAATACTTAAGAGCACAAAGCAAGCAGCTCAATTAAAAGAACTCTGTCATTTTGAATGAAGATAAAAGATAAAGTACTTAATAATTATGTCACAGGATGATGATAGTAGCCCACAAACCCGTTAATATCTGAACATAAATTAGTTTATCAGAGTAGCTATGACCCAGAGAAGACTTGACAGTCTTAACAAAGCATGAGAAAACTGGGTCATCCAAACAGAACACGGGCTTGCAGAGACCACAGAGGGTACCTTGGTGGTGGCAGGGGAATAATTGCAACTCTGAACACAACCAGGCAGCATTCCTTTCAGTTGCTAATTCTGTGGTTCATAGAGTAATTCTTTTCCTTGAGTATTGATTCCCTCACTTGTGAAAAGGGAATACTTTCACCTTCTCAGATTGAGTAACACAAAGTGTACAGAGAACTTGGCTAGCACAAGCACATGAGTGCTCAAAGTTGGAACATGTGCTTCCCTTCCCTTGCCTGTCTTCGGCCTTCCTTAGAAACACCTCAGTATGAGCAAACAAACCGTCAGTCACTACAGTGCACTGGAGATCAGACTGTTTGTGATTTAAGAAAATCTCACCTTTTAATAGGCTTTACCTAAATTAGAAGTAGCAGAGAGAATCTAGGCCAAAAGGTCCAGAAATTCTACACATGTAAGACTTCCGTGAATGGTGGAAAGAAACTTCCCCCAGCCCTCTATCTCCTTTCCATGTCATCCTTCATAGCTCAAAGATTATTTCAGCAGAAAATTCATATGCAATGTTGTTGGTTTTTGGAAGGTGCTGGGGATTGAACTCAGGACCTTGTGCTTGCTAGGCAAGCACTCTACCACTTGAGCTAAACCTCCCACTCCAAATTCATATCTGAAATCCTTTCTCCAGCATCCGCTATTCCAGTGTGATCTCAGACTGCAGCAGCAGCGTCCAAGTGCTGAATTAGGGCCAGGAGCGTAGCTCCACAGTGTGTGCTTGCCTGGCGTGCTCAAGGCTCTGGGTTCAATCCCAGCACCATGAAATCAACCAGAAACAAAAAGTGCAGTATCTCATCCTAACACACAGCCCCTGACACTCAGCTCTTAAGTTAAACTCCACAACAATCCCTGGGTTATTCTGTGCACTCTATAGTAGGAAATTTTTTAAAGTCCTAGGTCAATTAAACAGGAAATCCTGCGGTTGGAAATTCTTGAGTCCAGATATCAATACGTACTTTTTAAACCTCTCCAGATGATTCCACTGTACCACCAAGCTTCAGGACTGCTGAAGTTTCAGTCTCATTTACGAAATAAAACTTAAAATTTTTAAAAACGTATTTAAATAAGAAATATAGGGTAGAAAAGGCTAACTACTCTCGAACTAGATCCACTGAAGGAAATAAGTTTTCAAATGTATAGTTAATGGCATCTTCATTTCTAAACTAGATGAAAAGAAAACTGAGATACAGTTTTGCATCTACACCTTGCCGATGTATACCTCTCGCTTAACAAAGTGCCCGGGTGGGCAGAACATTTATTGGTATTAGTCACCGTGTTTATTGATGCTGCCCATTTTGCACTGATTTTAGAACTCTGTAGGGGAGGTGCTGTGACTTTGAAAAGGCTATTTTTATAATCAAATTGTTTTACTTAAAGGTTTATGTAACATGTTGTACTATTAAACAGTAAATAAAAAACACTGATAAACCCCAGGTCCCCCACAGGTAGTTTGGCACATCCTTAATTATCTGGTTTATTAGCAAATTGCCACCTCAGCTTCGGTGTTCAGCTTGTTAGATGTGTGTGTGTGCACACACTCGGCTTACAGGGCAGCCTCCCCCAGACTCGGGGTTTAAATGATGCTGCAAACTATGCAGAGGACGGGAGGAGTTGCAATAACAGAAGGGCTGAAGTTTGGGTAGGAGACTTGGTGTTTGGTTTTTAGGTGCAGCAAAGGCTTAATCTAACGCACGCGTGTGTGTGTGTCTGTGTGTACATTGGGGCACAATCCTAAACCAAGGGCCCTGAGAAAGTTTGTCAATGACGTCTGACGGCCTCCAGATCAATCCACCCAGTTGTTATACTGCGGGTTTTGTGGACGGAAGCGGAGCCACCTGTCTGCTGCCACTCCTCCGTCCTCGTCCTCCCACCTTCCACTTTCCTTGCTAAACCAGTCGACCTAGGAGTCTCAGCTCGCCTGCCATTCACACTGAAGCAAAGCAACCCTCTTCGATGGCATCAAATGCGTTTTGGGTAGTCCTCTGTCTCCCAAGCGTCTGTGATCCTCTCTAACCGGGAACTCCAGGAATCAGTGTCAAGGTCGAGGGCATTAGAGGCTCACAGCCCCGTGCGCTCGGAGGTGGGGACGCCCCCTGGCGGCTGCTCCGCGCCTCGCCTCGGTGTTCCCGGAAGGAAGGAAGCAAGCCCTCCAGATTCTTCTCTGAAGGCCGGCAGAGGAGGCTGAGAAGAGAGGTAGAAAAATGTGCGGCTGTCCAGTTGCTTTAGGAATTAGTCCTTGTCACAAAACAAG
This sequence comes from Hystrix cristata, assembly GCA_004026905.1. NCBI lineage: Eukaryota > Metazoa > Chordata > Mammalia > Rodentia > Hystricidae > Hystrix > Hystrix cristata. The sequence continues at coordinate 14,259 of PVJO010016818.1, forward strand.
AATTAGCTCGCTGAGTGTGAGAAATCCGATCTTTTTTCCCCTACTTCCAGATCCGTAGCACCTTTTGCCACTTCGACACCAGAGGACACAGCGTGGGCTTTTGCAAACCCTCCTCCCCAAGTTCCCGGGCCCCGGGCGCCGGCTTCTCCACAAGGCACCCCGCGTCTTACAAACCACTGCAGATCCCTGCATCCGGCATTGATTAAACAATGCCTGGAGCTGGCAAACATTATTAATATATAGAATGCTACAAAGATTGATTGCTCTACTTTCATTTTTCTTCTTCCTGCCAGCCCCCTACAGGAGAAAGCCCTGCAGCTGTTCTGAATCCCATTGCCAGAGGCATATTATGGCTCGTTTTGATGTTGCACCAGCAAGTTCTGTGCCTCATACAGGGACAAGCCAAGGAGAACATCCCAAGTTCCAACCGGAGGCCAACACACAATCACCCTGTCAGGTATTGTTAGTAGGTCGGGATCATAAAAGATAATAAACTCTCTCCCATCTTTTATGACGGCACACAGAGATCAAACACTTTCCATACCAGAGTGCAGAGCCTCCAGGACCGGTTCTCCCTGACAGATGTTCATCTGCTATCTCAGTATTGACGTGTTACTTAATTTATTGATCCACAGAGGGAAGGAAACACAAAGACCCTAGAAATCTGGTATTGTACAAACTGCTTTCCAGGGCTCTGAGCTCTAGAAATAAAGCGGAGACGATGTCATGTTTTAGGAGCTGTTTGAATATTTCCCTTTTATTGTTTTTATTTTAAATATTTAAGTAAGAAAAAGGTCAAAGAAAAAAGAGTCCCCCCCAAGCATCTGTTGTTTTTATTTGTCTTTAATCAATGAAAATACGCTTAATGGCAAATAAGAGTTTCTTGTTCCTAGTTAGGTTACTGACACTAACCTGGGTCCCACAATCCCATGTACAGTTAAAAAAAAAAAAAAAGCCTGATGCACCTTAGGTTTCATAGGATGATGAAGAATGGGGTGAAATGAAACTTCATAATTCAATGCTACAGAATCCAGCCTTCCCACACTAATCCATTCTGCATACCCGGACTACTCACATTAAAGCAGAACTCTGGTTGCATCTCTACAGGTTGACAGGGCCTTGGCAGGTACCCCTGCCTGACAAAAAGAAAACACACACACAATGATGTTCAAAGCCCTCCTTGGGTTCCAGTCAGCCTCACTAGTCATATTTATCCTCGGCCATTCTCTTTCACATGCATACGTCCTAGCCCCACTGGAGTCATTGCCAGTTATTCTTTCCCACCTCTATGACTTTGCTCATGAAGTCTTTGCCCATATCTACAAATAAAAATCCTTTAAGAGTCAAACAAAATCAGTTACCCCCCTCCCCTGATTACTGTAGCCCTTTATTTGAATCACCCCGAAGACTATTTCTGTGTATGGTTCTCTTTCTGGACATTAAGAAATTTGAATAAAGAACCAGCTATTGTGTACATCTTTGCCTTACCCAACTCTTCCCTGTTCCATAGCAGATGTCTAATATTTACTGTTCAGTGATGCTCACTTTTGTTTTTTTGTTTGTTTGTTGTTTGGTTTGGTTTGGTTTGGGGTTGTTGTTGTTGTTGTTGTTGTTGTTTTGGATGCTGGAGATTGAACTCAGGGCCTTGTACTCTGCCACTGAGCTAAATCCCCAGTGCTGTGATGCCTACTTTTGAAAGTCCCACCATCACCTGCTGCAAAGCTTTCCATGATTTCACTTGAATTAGGAATGAAGACAAAATCCTTTAAACTTCCATTCAAGACCCTTCAAATGAACACACCTTCAGAAATGATCTTAAAATACCTCTATCAAAAAAAAAAAAAACTAGTAAAATAGTTCTCCTGTGTCCATCATCAGCGTGAATTGCCCTCCTGACTCCCGCACAAGCGCACATATCTCTTTGGTTATGCCTCAAACACAGCCCAACTCTCTTTGTCTATGCAGCTCGCACAAGCAATCCCAGCCCGCAGAAATCTCTGAACTTACACAGTGACTCACATCTCTTCCACACTTTTTTAAATTAATCTTTATAAACCCTCATTACCATAAAAAACTAGTATTTGAAAGTTTGAATTTCTTAAATTTCGTATGAATTATATTCTCTTCATTTTAAATTTCCCATAGCCCTCAGCATCGTGCCCTGCTCATAATAAACAATCATCAAATACTTTATCACTTTACCTCAAAATATGCTAAAGAATAGTGCTTGATTTATGTATCAAGCCAAAGGTTATTCCACCCAAGGTTCCAAACCAAATGATTCACCCACCAGTAATGAATAATCAGAAGATCTCTTTATTCATCCATACAGAGAAGTATTTTAAAAATTCAGCAACTCGGAAGAAATCACAACCTAACATACACACCCACACATGTATAACTACAACCACAGTTCTCAATTTAATATTTACCCATGTTTTGCCTGATTTAATGCAATGTTTATCATTTCATTATACCTCATTAAAAAAAAAAAACACTGACCACACCCCACTAATGAGGTTATGGCCTACAAACGGGACACAGTCAACTAACGGGCCAGTGTTTTAAAATCATCCATGTACGAGCTCCTAAACATTTCTAGCTTCAGAAGACTCTCTAAAACTTCATGAAGACAGAGAAGTCTAAATTTTTTTGCTGCCCTAGATGTCCAAGCGTAAACAATAAAATAGCAAACAGGCAAATTTAGTGGCTCTATAACACTGTCAGTAAGGAAGTCCAAGCTGGAGTAAAATCACCATAGATAGTCCAGTTGATAACCAAGTCACAGCATAGCTAGAAACTCTTATCAATTCCCAGTATCTCTATCTGACTAATAAGCAGGGAAATAGTCATGCTGCTGTGGCTGGGGTCATTAGGTCAGTTAGTTTTCCTCTGTTTTCTGTGTGCCACACCAAAGTGCTTAGCTCTTTCAGTCTCTTGCAAATGTGTGACATTGGTCATTTGCAAAGAATTGTTTTAACTTGCCACAGAGTTTGTTTATTTTTGCTTTTCCTTAGAGTATTTTATTATTGCTTTCTCTTAGCAACACTTCTCAATAAGCCCTGCCCCAAACCTCCAGAACATCTGACAATGTCTGGAGACACATTTAGTTGTCGTAACTGGTGTGGGGGTAGAAAGAGGTGGAGTGCACTACTGGCATCTAGAAGGAAGAGTGAAAGGATGATGTTAAATGTCCTACAATATGAAGGACACACCCCCTCCCGGGACAAAAAATTTCCCAGGCCCAAATGTCAATAGTTCCACTGTTAAGAAACCCTGTTTTAACATATTTGTGTATTTGGTTTCTTCACAAGGCCTATCAAAAGTAAAGGCCAAATGTACACACACAAAAAAAGGAGGAAAAGCCACAACCGTAACTCAGAGATTTGTGCTCCAGATCAGCTCTGACTGTGGGACTTCAAATTCAGCTCAGTACAGTTGAGACTTACCCTGAAGATTCCTACACTCTCCGCCAAATTACACGTACACAGGGCCCAGTAACCTCACCATTTCAACACAGCACTTGCCTCATCCAAATTCCAGGCTGCCAAACCTCCCTCTGATGGTGGGGCAGAGCTGCAGCCACCAGAAACCAACCAAGGAAATGCCGATGCTATTCCAAGATCTGTAAGAAATGTCATATTTGAATCTCTAATTCAAAACTTATTATCAAGTAGGGAATATGTCTTCTTTAAAATGTTCCTTGATGCACGGTCCTTGGGTCATTTGTTTAGTCCTTTTCACCAACCAAAGATATACTACCAAAGCTAGCTTGTTCTCCAACTCATGGGATCACCCAAAAGAAGCCACCATTTACTTCCTATATGTATGTATCACACAAGCTGTAGTATCTTAAGGTTCAGGGCTGGAATAGCAGGGTCTCAAGCATGCTGCCTGTATGACAGACCAAGTCACCTTAACAAAAATCCCCAGATTTCTGTCATGGCTTTTCAAACAGTTCTCCTACCACCACTCTTAGCCCTCTCTATTCTAATCCATATTCAACCACTGTTTTATCATATAATTTCTTTATTCAAGAACCTTCTACAAGTACTTCTCTGCCATAAAGAAAGATAAACTTGAGTCATATGTAGGAAAATGGATGCGCCTTGACGCTACATGTTTAAGTGAAATAAATCAGACATGCAAGCTTAAATATCACACAGTTTCTGTGATAATTAACTGACTGTGTCAACTTGAATAAAAAAAAAAAAAGTCTAACTAAATGGGCTCAGCATAGTTCCAGATGTGGAAGACCCATCCTAGGGAGGATTGTCCCCAGAATGGTACAAAAGGAAAACAAAGAAGGAAGGCTTGCTTCTGTTTCTTCAGAGGAGCTCTAGTCTTCACCTTCACCTTGGATGTCATCTCCTAACTTCTGGCACAGACACTTCAGCCTCCTGGCAGAGTCCCTTTAGCCTTCACAGACTCTTCAGTCTCCTGCTACAGTCTCACACAGGACACTACAGTGAGCTCCAGGCCTTTGACTGGATCCTTCAGATCTCCAGCGCACAGACATACCTTTTGCTCTCTTCCACACCTGACTCTGTGGGCGACCACTGTAAGCCAATCTTGTAAATTCTTATAATTTGTATATCTTTCACTAAGTGTGTTTCTCTAATAAGCACTGACTGATGCAGTTTCACTTATAGGAAAAACTCAGAGTAAAAATAAAGAGCAAAATAAAAGAAAATGGGAAGTATAGAGATAAATTGTTCTCAAAGGAGAAGGGGATCAAGAGATGGAGGGAGAGGTCATGAGGCAAGGGACAAGGGGTGAACAGAAGGAATTAGGTGTATTGTGAACTCCACAGGAGGAATGTAAACAGAATGTACTGCAAACAAGTACCTAAAAAAGAAAAGTAAAGGGATCAAAGGATGGGTAAAGGGCAGGGAAGGAAGGAGAAGAGAATGAAAAAAATAATTAACATGTGTTATGTACACATACCAACTTCCTACAAGGAAGGTACACATTATATATTACATGCATGTACTAATAAACTAAAAAAAAAACAAACCAAAAACTAGGAATAAAGTCAGTCCTGGGGGAAATTTTCATTTATAAAAGGCAATCTTTATTGTTAAAATATTTTTGAGTTTATAAAAAAAAAAATGAGGACCTTCTGTGACTTTCCTTTTCATGGAAGGACTCCAAATATGTCTTTGTTTTACAATTTAAATCAAATCTAGCTTAACTTATATATAAAGGCATAAAATTGTACATATTAAGAGGGTACCATTTGATGTTGTAATACATGTATGCATCACATAATATTTAAATCAAGTTAAATATGTCTATATCTTTTGTCATTTTATATGGTGAAAACTTTCAAGATCCTTTCTTATGACTTTTTGAAGTATGTAGCACATTATCGTTATATGTAGTCAGCCTGCCATACAATAGCACACCGGAACTTCATCCTCCTATCTGACTGTAACTTAGTCAGATAGGGCTTAATCGTTCCCATCATCACTTCTTCCTCCTACTCTCCCCAGTCTTTAGTATCCAACACTCTATTCTTAACTTCCATACAATCAACTTTTTCAGATTCCACAGATGAGTGAGGTCATGCAGTGATTGTCTTTGTGCCCAGCTTATTTCACTTAACATAATGATCTCCAGTTCCATCTGTGTGGTCACAGATAACAAGATTTCATTCTTTCTTACAGCTACATAGTATTCCACTGTGTACATATACCACAGTTTCTTTATCCACTCATCACTTGGTAGAAACTGAGGCTGTTCCCATTGTTTGACTATTGTGACTAGTGCTACAATGAATTGTGTCGATGTCACTTCAATATATGGGTTTCATTTCCTTCAGATATATACCCAGGAGTGGGATTGCTGAATCATATGAAATTCTATGTTTAATATTTCTGAGCAACTGCCATACTGTTCTCCCTAATGACTGTCTAATTACATTGCCACCAAGAGATTCAAGGGTTCCTTTTCCCACATCTTCAACAGCACTTGCTATCCTTAGTCATTTTGGTAGTAGCAAGTCATTGTTTTGACTTGTACATTCTGACAATTAGAGATGTATGACCAGGCATGGTGGTGCATGCCTGTAATTCCAGCACTTGAGAGGCTGAGGCAGGAGGATTGCCTCAAGTTCAGGGTCGGCCTGAACTACATAGCAAGACCCTGTCTCAAAAAACAAAAAGAGAGAGATGTATGCATTTTTTCATATATCTCTTGGCCATTTGTATGTCTTCTTTTGACAAAAGTCTGCTTGGTTCCATTTCCCATTTTTAAATGAGGCTGTTTGTTTTGCTGTTGAGTTTTTGGAGCTTCTTATGCATTCTGGATACAAACCCTTTGTCATACGTGTAGTGGACCAGCATTTTCTCCCATTCTGCAGGTTGTCTCTGTATTGATATTTTTCCTGTGTGGTGCAGAAGCTTTTTAGTTTGATGTGATTTCATTTGTCTATTTTTGCTTTTATTTCCAAATGTTGTGAAGCTTCACATTTCTCTTTATCCAGTCTCTACTGTTTCTCCTAAACCTGCCTTAAGAGGCACATCATCTCACAGACCTTGAGTTTGCCCACTTATTTCTGCACGTGGCCTCCCTGAGATCTGCTCCTTCACCTAGAAAGACCCCTGTGTCAGAGTTCCAGCAGCACACAGATTGGTGGTACCAAAAAATCATAACAAACTTTTTACAAAGTTGTGATCAGTGTTTGGGAAATCACAGGGAAGTCTCTCGCTGCCTTTTAACCTGCACAGCGAGTTTTCTGGAACAGGGGCTGTCTGACAGGAGCCATGGCTGAAAGTCAGGAGCCACGCAGCTGCCGCCAAAGCCCTGGGCAAGCAGGAAGGGCCAAGGAAGACACAGCCCAGCCTCCACTCACCTCCTAGTGCCCATCATTGTTTAAACCAGTGCAAAGCCAGAGGGCAAAGGAGCTGGGTGAGGCAATCCGTGGCGATCACCCTTAGAAGACTCAGGCAGGGCAGAAGAGGTGAATCATGTGTGTCATTGGAACCTAATATTTACTGTTCCGTATCCTCTTATCCTAGATAAAACTGAACAAACTATTTTCTATGGCTTTGCTTTGCCCTGTGGCTAAATCAGTGTAGAGAACTTTAAAGTCCTCACTGAGTGTGTATTAAATGAATTAAATATCCATAAGAGTCATAAGGGAAGTTCTTTAGTGGATCATGGAAAGCAATTGCTCATGGCCCAAAATTATATGTGGAAGACAAAAATATAGTTAGAATACAGTTATGCAGTTTAAATTCTATTAAGAAGATGCCAACCTCTTCAAGGCATACTACCCTAGCTCCCTTTTACCTCCAATACTGGTCTACTTTAAAAATAAAGTTAACAATCCAAAATATCACAGGAATGTGCTTAGAGCTGGTGAAGCCCTTGCGTTTCTTGCCCCTTTCAGATGCTGCCCAAGGGAGCACAGTGTCCTGTAGCACTGGGAGGGAACCCAGTGAATGCCGAGTTACAATAATGCAGAAAATAGTAGAGTATAAAGGAAATATATTAAGTGTCCAAGAAATTATATAATGTAAATCCCATGGCCATGAGAATAAGCAGTGAGCTATTTCAAAGAGACAGTGAGGGAGGGAGAGAGACAGAGATGGGGCGGGAAGGTTCCAATTCCTTTTGATGGCTACAATTGTCTTCCAATTGTCTTCAAAGCTTGCCTAATTTCTTTCTCATTTTGAAAATAATTTTTTTTATTTTGGCACCAATTCACCCTCTGGAAAATCATAAATTATATATGTTTTTCTACTAATACTACAGTTTGGGGGAATTCCATTAGAAGTACATGTGATATTCTGTAGTAAAGTGCTTTCAGAAAGATTTAGTAAATTCCATGCGATTAAAGCTATTACTTAAGAGATTATAAATAATAAATTTCTTTAATAAGGTTTACATTTTGGCAGCTCCACCAGAGGAGAAAATATTACTATAAAATTTTTCCATGTGAAAAGTAAACATTTATAAAGTAAAAGACACAGAAGATAGAGCTGAGAGAAATATGCATCAACCCTATTGTTTCCTAATTTTCTTTAATAATGGATCTGGGGAAGATAGATGGGAAACACCACCTCCAGGAGAAGACATGAAGAAGTTGGGGGGCTTGCTGTACCTGGATGGAGCAGCAGAGCAGGGAAGCTAGCAGGTGGGGCCAGGGTTGGGAACAGTATGGGGGTAAACAAAAGGGAGATCTCGCCAACAAGGCAACCTCAACTCCAGATTCAAATGCCAAAGATTACGAAGACTTTTTAAAACTCAGAATCTAGTAGCTTTTTAAATTTTTGCTTAAGATTCCTTCCTACAATTTTATGAGGCAGAAATATTGAGAATATTTTTAACCTAAAATAGGTATTTCAATAATGGATACAGAGGCCACCTAAATGGTAGAGAACTTACGGTCAAAAAGCAAACAAACAGATCAATAAAGAGAGTCAAGATTCACTTCTGTCTCTACGGCAACGATTCTCATGAGTCTTAATTTTCACAAAATCGGATAATAGTGGAGAATAAAGCTCAGTATTTCCTTCTGTCATTCTGATGAGGTCACCTTCCACTTACTCAGTCCCATGTGGATACAAGTGCAAACAAATGCCACAATGAGAAAGTTTCATTCCTCTGGTCGTTAAGATTTTCCAGTAGGATGGGGTTTTTTGGAAGCAAAATTTTACAAAGTATGTATCTTAGAATTCTCTGAACTCAATGGAAAAAGTATTCTTTTCACTTAGGAATTTTTCTGATGTCTTTTGGATCTCACTGAAAAAAATTTAAACTTCATTTGTAAGGTTCCAAAATGGGAATTATAGGCACAGTGATCCTGAATAAGGAATAAAAACTTGGGCTTATTTAAATCTATTTGCTTTGGAAATAAATGAAGGACACGTTTATAAATATAGACTGCTTTCCAAATACAATTCCCAGCTTTTCTCCAGCGGTCTTTCTTAGGTCTGTAGTGCTCTGCTGCAGCTGTGAGGCCAGGGAAGCCAGGCCGTTGAGGTCGGCCGCTCAGCCCTGCATCTGCAAAGAAAACCCTCACAGGACAAAGGGCTCTCCTTCTAGTACAACTGAATCTGCCCACATGCCATCAGAATTGTTTTAAAAGTAAAAAACAAATATTTATTGTTGTGCTCCTCTGATGTCACAGAATTCACCCACATTTTTTCACTCAATCCCCATGAAAGTTCTGTGAGGCAGATTGCATTCCCATTTTTACTGATTAAAAAACTGAATTGCAGAGAGATTCGGAATTCGAGGCAGAATATGGACTTGAGCGGAGATTTTCCACCATCAGTCTTCCCTGGACTCTATCATAATGTATTTTATATATTAGTCCCCTGTTCCTAAAGTCCCGATGAGAAGGTACAGTTTAAATTGTATTTCCTCTTCTACGCGGTTTCAGGTTCATCTTCCCAGAAAACCGACCACGTTTAACTGTGGGGCATGAATCAATGACAACCTGGGTACCAGCATCCTCCTTCAAAACCAACAGCCTCATAAAGAGAAGAAAAAAAGAGAGAAAAAAAAAAAGGAAACTTCCAGAGGCATATTTCTTGGAATTCTGAGTCCCCAGAGTTTCCTTCTATGACAGCGAAATGAATAGGTACAAGGATTCTATTACCATTTGTGGAAAATGTGAATTCCCACATTTCTTTCTTTTCTTTCTGGAATTTCAGAAGCCCAGCTCCAAGTTTTGAGAGTACAAAAAACAGGAATGGCAGGTGGCACTGAGGGAGGGGACGGACCACAAAAGCCGGCGGCTGTGCTTGTATCTATTTTTTCAAACATTCACTTCAGAAACTTCTAATTCCCTCTCTTTGCCCCCTGCCTGCTCTCCTTGCTCCTGCCTGCTCCCTAACCCATATACACACATCGCAAGATACATTCCGTCGAGAGTTCTCCCAGCCCAGAGCAAAATAAATCAGGCAGAACCATATAATTTATTGCACCAAACTGGAATTACCCCCACCCACTTAAAAAATCTGGCTTCATTTCAGGGTAACAGCAGCTCAGCTCTGGCAGGGCTCAGTCAACGTGGGTGATCTGTGACATGTGGCAAAAATATAGAACTCATCAGATTTAATAAAACAAAGTTCCACACACGATTGGAAGGCCTCGCTCAACAAAGGCCTGGTAGAGTACAGCAGGCAGCCCTCAGCTTGTGGGGGAACAACCCCCTCCGAGTCCAAAGCTCCCTGTGCACTCAGAAGTCATGAAAGACCAACCAGCTGTCCCAAGTAGACAGGGCGGTGCTGGAGTCAGGGACAAATGCTAGTGAAACAAATATAGTTTTATAAAATAAGAGGGGGGCAGGCAGCAGAGTACCCGCCACATAGACAGTTACGTAACATACGTAACATCTCTGCGCTCTCAGGGTCGGCTTGTGTGCCACCGCAGGCTAGAGGTGCCCTCTGCTGTCTACCAGCCACAATGCACGAGTTACCCGGCAGCTGCCGGTTCCCCAGGGTGAGTGCCAGGAGCACGGTTGTGCCTGGAGATCCTTTCTGCTACAGCCACATTGGTCTGCGTGCTGAAGAGCTGCAGCCAAAACCCTCCAGGACAGCTGGGGTGCCCTGAATGCCCACACAATTGAAGTGCGTATTTAATTTATTTTTTAATTTTATTTTAATGGTACATTTTAGATGAACATAGTGATAACATTTATCATAGGAGATTTGTACCTGTACATGACATACCTTGCTGCTTCTTTTTTTCCCATTCCCCTCCTCTCACCCCCTCATCCCTCCCTATCTACAAAAGCCTTGTTTCCATTTTTTCCTTCCATTTGTTATTTCTCTTGTCCCTCTGTTCCTTTCCTCCTCCCTTGTTCCCTTTCCCATTTGGACATTTTCTTCCCTTTCCCAATATAATACATTTTAGTCTTTATTTACACTTTCAGTTTCTCGCACCACAGAAACAATGTGGTATTTAAACACATGTGTCCGACTCATTTCACTTAAGAGTATGGTCTCAATATGCATCCATTTACCCATAAATATCTCAAGCTTATCATTCTTTATGGCAGAGTAGTACTCCATTGTATAAAAAAAAACACACACACATTTTCTTTATCCATTCTGCAGTTGATGGGCATTTGGGCTGTTTCCAAGGTTTAGCTATTACAAACTGTGCCACTATGAAGTGTGTATTTTAAATAACTCGGTTTTAGAAGCAACCACTGGGATCCTGAGAGCAGCCAGTAAACTTTGGCAACCCCTTCAAGCCTCACAGCTCTCTCATCTCTCCAGCTACCCAATTATAAGCAAGAAGGAAAGGGAGGCAGAAAGAGCCAGAGGCCTCACAGCTGAGGAAAGAAAGAAGAAACAAACAAGACCTTGAAGCCCTGGTCTCTAAAAGTGGTTGTTGGGCCCCTTAGGCAATAACTCTACAAGGCCCCATCCTCTACTGCTGGTTCCTCTAGTAACAGTAATGATAGTACCATTTAACCACCTGCCACTATATTAAACACCACAACTGTGAAAGATATTGTCACACTCATTTCACAGATTAGGAAATTAAGTTCACTAAGAAGTAAAATAACTTACAGAAGTTACAGAAGTGCTAGAGCCAGGATTCCAACCCACGTCAATTTGGATGCAGCCTCCCAGTCTCTCTGCTGTCCTGTACTGCCTCGTAGGCTGTTGACCAGGTCACTAAACTTCACTATGGAAGATCAGGCAGCAAGAGTCTAACCCACATCCTATAAAAACCAAGTCGAACACAGCCAAGTTGAACACTATCATGGTGTGACATGCTTTTTGTGTATGTTGTTGTAGTACTCTCGCTTTTTTATGTTGACGATGTGTACCAGGTGGCTAAATATTCCAGGAAATCGTGATGCAAGCATCCTTAGGGTAGTCAGTGGGCTTCACACTAAGTAGCAACTGTGGTGGAATAGAGGACCCTGGATTCAGCCAGAGCCCTGTGTTTTCCTCTACTATGCCTCTCATCAGCATTAGCATCTCAGGCTCATAATTTCTCTGAGTTCCAGTTTCTCCTTTAATGAAATACATGGCATGTTTTATAACATTACTATGGAGATTAAAGGAGACCACATATTTACATGCACATGTGCACACATATATACATATTTATTTCACATACATATAAAATAGAATTGTGATATACAAAAGTTAGGCATTTGTTAAACCAGAACAAACAACAAAAAGGGTTTCTTTAAAATTTTTTTAACATCTAAACTAAACCGATGACATGTTCTATAAATTACCATACAGAAGAGGGCAACTGCCACAGCTCATAAGGAACCCATAATATTTGTGGCCTGCCTCTCCCTGGGTGGGGCAGAGCTCGGGCAGACGCGGTGGGAAAGCAGCTTCTAGAAGACAGCCGCAGGCCCCAGCTAGCAGCCGGGGTTCTCTGAAGACACAGAGCTGTCCCTATCATTGGGTGCTTTGTCCCCTCATCCTCAGATTCAAATCTAAGACAGTTTAGAGGCCTTTTTCTGCTGGGCTCTGTGGTACTGACCCGCTTGGACACAGAAGCCAGCCTGTGTCAAAGCCGAATGGAACAGCAACCAGGCTTCACTCCAGCCTCAGGTCAACTTGCTCCTGAGTGGTCCACAGCTTGGGTGACAGTCAGTAGCTGAAAGTGCTGTCCATTGTGCACTCCTACAGCCCCTCACAACCGACTGCACTGACCGATATTTCTTGCACTTAGAGACATTCTGCAAATTCAGTGCATTTAAGAGGAATTTGGAATATTTGTGTTCCTCTCCTCCAAGTTTCTGGTTTTTAATGAAAACTTCTTGCTTCAGTAAGACAGACTTTTATAAGACTGCTGCTAGATGATAAAAATCCCCTGCCTTAAACAAATCACTCTAATTCCCCTATAGTAGGCATATTATACCAGTAACAATCTAACAGTTGCTTTAGTCTCTCTACTCATGTCACAAAATACTCTTCCCATTTTTCAAGCAGGTCTGTTCCCAGAACATCTTTACATTGCTTCATACACAATGAGCCCAACCAAAAATGGCATTCCCAAAAATAATGCTGTTATGTTTTATATCTATACGTCCACCTGAAGGCTTCTGGGATCATAGCAGAGATCTTTGGAAGGTCACTGGATTACAGGGCCATCTTTACTGACTTAACTGTTAAAAGGTGGAGCTGAGGCAGAAGAGGTGGGGCACTGTGGGCATGAACCACCAAGGTAATGTCTCCATGCCCTGCTTCTTCCTACACTTTCTGATTCCTGCCTGTCCTGAGGTGAACAGCGCTCCTCTGTCACGCCCCTCTGCCATGGAGCCGGCTGTGCACAGAAACATGAGCCTAAGTAAACCTCCTGAATTGCAGGTGTCAGGGTATTTTGTCTCAGTGACAAGGGAAGTGAGCAAAACACATGCAGAAGAAAGCGTCTTAACTTACTGCTTGCCATAAAAGATCACAATAGGGGCTGGGGATTTAGCTCAGTGGTTAGAGTGCCTGCCTAGCAAGCACAAGGCCTTGACTTCAATCCCCAGCACCAAAAAAGAAAGATCACAATGGCCTGAGTTGCTATATTGGTTAGGGTTCATTAGAGGAATAGATTTAATATAAAAATATGTATTTCTACATGACATACAAAGGCTTTTGGAGGTAGACTTTCCATGGCAGCCTGCAGAGTCCAGTGTGGAAGAAAGCAAAAGGGCCTTTTACACGTTGGAACACCAGAGGACCCTGTCAAAAGTTGACGACCTGGAGCTCACTGTGGAATCCCATACAAGTCAGGAAGTGAAAGTGGGAGGGTCTACGCTGGAAGGTGAAGGGTCTGGCTGGAAGGTGAAGGGTCTGGCTGGAAGGTGAAGGGTCTGGCTGGAAGGTGAAGGGTCTGGCTGGAAGGTGAAGGGTCTGGCTGGAAGGTGAAGGGTCTGCGCTGGAAGGTGAAGGGTCTGGCTGGAAGCCTGGAGCTGAACATCCAAAGGCTGGAGCTCCTCTGAAGGAACAGAAGTGAAACTTCCTTTTTTCCCTTTTTATTCCATCCAGGTCCTAAGTGTTTCGGTCGATGTCACCCACCCAGGGTGGGTCTTCTCTCTTCAGTAAGTCAGTCTATCTAGACACACTCAGCACTGTGCTAAACCAATCTACTGGGCATTTCTTATTCAAATCCACATCACAATTAACTGTCACAGTTGCCAAGCACATTTTAGCAACAGCGAAACCAACAGAGTTGAGTTATTTCACCAACAAAATTAGATTATACACTAGCTAATTAAGGTTAATTTTTTATCTACGTAAGGTTATGTAGAACTTTTTATCTAATTAAGGTTAACTTTTTATCTACATAACGAAAAAATACAGTTTAGAAAGTGTGGCATTTGTTCTATATAATAGATACGATCTTTAAAAATACATATTTCAATCTTACTTTGGCTATCAACTCTAATTTGTTGTTCATTTGAAGACCACTACGGCGAATCTTTTTTTAAGGCAGTATAGTTAAGGGGTTGAGAGCTTGTTCACTAGTATCAGTCAGATCTGATTCTAATCCAAGCTTGGACCCCGACCAGCTATTGACTTTGCGCAAGTTACCCAACACCTTTGTACCTTTAAAGTGTAGATAAAAGTACCAAAGTCAGAGCTTTACTGTGAGCATTAAAAGACATAATGAAATATTTACTAATATTTTTATAGTCCTGCCTAATGATCTTGTTTGATAAATTGGTATTGTTACTTTTCATTTGGGGTTAAATGAAAATGCAGCTTCCAGATGCTCCCTCAAATCACTTATTGGGAATTTATGAGGTTGAAGATGGTTTTAGATGGCATCTATCATTTTCTCAAAATTTTTTATCCAGCCCTGAGTTTCTGTCACCAGCTGGGTGATGAGACGAAATGCTAAGAACACGGATTTAATTACAGCTATCTCTGCCATATTCAACCAAATGCGCTGAACTCTGTCTACTGCTTGCTTATAAAACAAACATAAATTTTGCTGTGGCTATCTGCTCCCGGCTGTATCATTTCTTCTGACCTGTCACATTTTCCTTCTTCAGAATATAATTGATGTGAAACACCACATAGTCAAAAAACAAACGGGCTTGGCAATAACCCCTGCCGCCTCACAGAAAACGCACCAACACTTCAGTTACGAAGGAAGAAGCTAAACTACAACTAAAATACTTGGTAAAAGTTCATTTTCTACACACTTGGGATTTTCTAAAGGAAATGCCACTCTAACCTTTGCTGTCAACACATCAAAAAACTGTGCTCAAACTCTAAGATAGTTTTCTCTAACTCTCTGGAGAACACTTAGAAGCCAGAGCTTTCTCCATGTCGGTTCCCTCTATCCCCTTCTTTGGATTTCTGCCGTTCTCCAAACAGTTGTTCTTCCCTTTCAGTCAGGATCTGTAGCTCTCGAACCCTTCTCTCTATTCTAAGCATAAACCCCGGAGTCTGCTCCCAAACACCACCTGAATCCTCAATCCTTGCCTCCTTATCCCAAGTTAAACCCATCTTTTTCCTTATGATTTGAAACAACAAATTTACAATTTAGAAGTAAACAAGCAAAAGGAAATGTTAAAACTACTCAAATCATTGACCTGATAGTAATGACAATAAAATTAACTAATAAAGTTTAATTTACCTTTTCACCTAACATGTCCCAGGTACTTCAGAGATATTCTCTATTTTAATTACCTCAACAACCCACTGAGTCCAGAAACTGAGGCTCTGAGTGATTATTCAGCTTCCCAAGGTCACGCAGCCAGTAAGCAGCAGGTTAGGATGCAGGACGAAGACTGTGTGATTCCAGAGCTTGCGTTTTTAAACTGTTCATTAGCACACTTGGTTACTCAGACTTCTCAGGAATACTAGGGCCTCACACAGAGCAAACCAGCCCAGCAAGTCAAGTAACAACTCCTGCATGCTCGGGCTTTAGGTTATAAGATAAGGACTATGAGACAGTGTCGAGCAGGATTCTGCTAATGTCACCAGGCCAACTCGGACACTTAGTCCTACCATATCTCTCTTTCATTCATATTCCAGCCTGGTAAGTGCAGACTCTGTTGTATACAACTGTCTTCCCAACTAGACTGGGAGCTCCTCGGGGAAAAAGTTATTCTTATACTTAGTCGTGTGTCCCAGGGCTTCACTTAGCAGTAATCGCAACACGTATTATTGATGAATTCAACGTTAGTCAGGATTCTGGATTGTGACACTGCGTCCCTGATTTCACTCTGATTCTTCTCTGGCTCTATTGTTTCTTTATGTTTATATTCTTTTTCTGCTATTTTGTATGCAGAAATTTCTTTCTTTCCTTCCTCCTTCTCTCTCTCTCTCTCTCTCTCTCTCTCTCTCTCTCTCTCTCTCTCTCTCTCTCTTTCCTTGTTCTTACTTGCTGGTCTAAGATAAAAAGTAATGCAAGAAAAGTAGTCCCTTTTCAATAAAAAAAGGAAACTGAGTCATGAAACCCAATGTTTCCAGCTTCATGACTACAAATAATCCCTCCTACAAATCCAACACAGAGAATTAAAAGTAAAATTGAAACTACTTTGAAATATGTGCACTATTTCACTAATAAAATTTTAAAATGCAACAATCTAGGGATGAGCAAGGAAAAAAGTTTTTTGTTTAAGGAACAACCCTCCGTTATTATGCCTTTTGCGTGCTTTGAGTTGAGGTGTTTGAGGCTAAACTAAGGCGTGGGGACAAAGAGTAATTGCTAAGATGAATTGGGAAAGTGGAAGATACTATCCTTGGGGTAGAACACATACAATAAAATACTACAGATGCTATGTGATTTCACATTTTTAGCATGGTCAAATGGGAATAACCTGATTATAGACAAACTTATAGACACACAGAGGACTTATAACCCATCACTGATGTTTACCACTGAGTTCGGCTTAATGTAATTATATTTTATTTTCTTCCTTGTTTGTAATAAAATATATAAATCCAGACATAGCAGGTATGGAGAAAACCAGAATTTCCAGGAATAGTCACTTTGTTCACAGGTACCGTCAATATGAAAGGCAGCTACAATTCCATGTAACCAGAAGACCCCAACAATACGGAAGGAGGCTGAGGCCAGAGGTAGCTCCCTGACCAAGACTAGCACAAAGCAGAACATTTGGAGGGGAACTCGTGTTTCTAGCAAGTCACCATAGGAGTAGCCAATAGTAGCTGCTCCTACTTTTAGTGGCCTACTTTATCTTGGGCCCCAATCTAGGCATTTCATATACAGTACATTAGCTCCATAACAATGTCCCTAAAATGTTCAGGTGTAAAAACCTGTATCAAGGATCTAACCACATTTAAAAACAAAATCTACTTAATGCACTGAACTATAATTTGTGCCAAATTATTTAACAGCTAACACAAAAAGGATCAAATGATGAAAATGACCTGGAATGCTTTATGGATAAGGGTAACTAAAATGAACAAATATATATTTAAAATGGTCTTTTGCTGTGTTTTAAGTGAATTTTGTTCTTCGAAGTCTTTTTTTTTTTGTATTTTCTTATATGGCTTTTTTCCCCTCAATATATTAATTCTGCTTTGTTGCTCTACGTACTTTTTAATCTACTGATGAGCATTTTTTGAATGAGTCCTTTACCTTTTTTTCTATTCCTGAAGAACAGAAAATAAACAGACCCCAAATCTGCTTTTTTGACTACCATACTGAGAGTTACAGATGGGATTCTGGAAGCGGGTGACCAAGCATCCTATTAAAACCATTTTCATCAAGAAAAAGTAATATATCGGCTGATGTAAGAGATCACACAGCAAATGCAGCTTGATCCACAACTCCAACATTACGGCCTTCCCAGTCTTCAATCCTCAGCACTGCATCCTAGATACTGACTCCAGATTCAGCTTCCAAGGAATGCAAGATGACCACAGCAATTCTCCCTTCTGCCAGTACAACTTCAAACTCAGCAAGGGGAGCTCTATGTGTCCCCTGTGAGCTGCAGGAAAGGTCTCTCTGGGTCCACTGACTGCATCACATATTCATCTTTGGGGCAGTCCCTGTAGATGAGGCACTGTACAGAGTTGGTGAGCTTAGGCATAAGACCTATATCCATTCTGGGAGTCCACCCACATAAGCCACACAAATTAAAGGAGGGGAAAGGCTGACTCTCCAGAGAGAATTTGAGGCAGCATAGGTACCAGAGGAAGAGTTTGCAGATACCAAAAGCCAGGACATGGGTGGTGATACCAGCAAATACCCACCTCTAAGGTGCCCTAATAATCTCTTCATTACAGTTCTCAGGAGTAGAGTCATGATAGATACCTGGGAGAAATTTCAACATCTCTTCAGGACACCCACAAAAACTTCCTGTGAAAAAACATTAGGATTAAAACTGATGACCATCTCCTAACTGAGACATATTCCACAGCCTCCTACCAGAGAAGCAGAATCTCTGTCTTATTGAACATAAATTATTGGACTCCAAAACGTGCCACAATACCAGAGAGAAGTTATAATCCCAGAATAAAGAGCTATCTTGTTTTAGACCAACAGGAGGAAACTGGACACTGTGAGTTATCACTGAAATATGCACAGTGGCCTCAGTGAGCCAGACACATAAGCATCCATCTTGTCCTCTAACCAAACAAACAGGCGAACCCCCCTGCACCCTAGAAAGAGAACATGTTTGAGGAGTTCTCCAGGATGAAAAAGATGGATCTGGAAGACAAAGTTAAAGGAAGGACCCGCCAGTCCAAAGCCAGAAGGCAGAATGTCACAATTCTCCTTAGTAATAGTCTGTCTTTGTCACAAATGACATGCAGAAGGAATAGAAATTTTTCCTTATTAGTGGAGAAACCATCCAAGATAGCCATGAATAGTTCTGCTGATCTTAATGGTCACCAATATAACCAATCTTGAACGGTTTTGTGAAAGGCTCCTCAGTCCCCTTGAGATAAGAGAGAGGTTATAATTTTGAGTCACAGACACCCCTGTGACTCCCACATGGGCTGTTGGTCATTTACTAAAGAAAGCAGCAAAACACCATGTTTGGGATAATGACCTCGAAATGGGGTAAGATGACTGCCTGAGGGACTAAGATTTAAAGAGGAGGGCAGAGGAATCCCTATGGACATGTGGTAGGAAGGAAGAGAACCAGAAGCAATTATGGATTTTAAAACAGGAAAATAGTCATAGGGAAAAAATGAAAAAGTTTATGTTTTTTTCCCATTGAGAGGCTAGTAGGTAAAAACACATGAAAATTCAATAACTATATTTCATATCTTATGTGTATTACAACTGGTTTACCTTAGGCAAACCAGTTGATTGCCTGAAATCTCAATTTCATCTGTATGGTTTCTCTTAAATGAGAATAATAAAGCATAATAAATTAAAGGCAAAATAAAAGAAAGATAATAGGAAACAGGGAGATAGATCTTTTGCAAATGGGAAGCAGACCAAGAGATGGAGGGAGGAGGAAAGAGAGGAGGTAAGGGATGTAAAAAGAATTAGTATGTGTCACATACATGTACCAACTACTCACAATAAATATATTTATTATGTGCAGCAAACATGTACTAGAAAGAAAGAAAGAAAAGAAAGAGAGAGAGAAAGGAAGAGAAAGAAATGTTAAACCATCTCATCTGAGTTATGAGTCTATTTATCAACCATATTGCTTAAGTGATTTTCATTAAATTTCAGAGACATTTGCAAGATGTTTGTTTTTCTAGTAATCCTTTTATAATAAATACTTGATTATGAGGTTTTGGATTCTCTTTCTGAATTAAGGGGAAGCGTGCGTAGAAAAGGGAATAGACATAACAGTAAGAGAGAAACTGATAAACATTCTGACACTTGTTTTATAGACACAAAAATAGTGGTACTTTTATGTTTATTAGCTGACTCTCACAAGAACCCAATAAAACCATTTGCAAATAAATTTGTAGGTCAGGATAGCATTAACAGAAACCAAAGAGCTGAACACTTCCTTGTTCCATGAAGCAAAACACAGCAGCAGACTCTCCTGGAGACAAGAGGAATTCAGCATATTCGCATCCCTTACCCTGCTTACCATGCCGGGGCGTCCTCTACCATCAGGTGGTTTCTCCACCTTCAGTTCTAGGTTACTTTGGGGAGAAAAAGTTCAAAGCCTTCCAGAGACAATGCAAGAGAAAAAAACACAAAAGAATTAAAGTTGTGAGTGTATCTTACTTCCAGTGACAGGAATGAACAATTCTTTTAAATTTTTATATTTTAACAAAGCTATTAGTTGCCATGACTTTAAAATCAATATAGGCCTTCAAAGAAATACAAAGTTATTCCACAGAAGAAGGATCAGAGGAGAGCAA
>PVJO010016819.1:0-40871 GCA_004026905.1 Hystrix cristata
GAAGAAGAAGAAGAAGAAGAAGAAGAAGAAGAAGAAGAAGAAGAAGAAGAAGAAGAGAGAGATGACGTGAACATGGAATGGGGAGTATTAGAGACGGGGAACAAGGAAAAGGGAACAGGAAGGGCAAGGAGGGTGACATGCCCCCGGGAGGTACCAGGGACTCACCCCACTGTGCTCCTGTCGATCTCAGTCCCCAGGATGACATCTCCATCCTCAGTCTCCAACGTCAGCACCCCGAGTGGGACAGTCATGTTTAGTGACACGTTGTCCAAACTACCTGTCGTATTATGCCATTAACCCAGGAGTGAGCGGTGGCAGAAGGAGCCCCAGGAAAAAGGGTGGGACTCCACGGAAGGGGGTGGACACAGGACCTTGCCTTCACGGATACACGCGAAGCCTCCAAAGCCGGGTCACCACCCACAACACGGTCCCACCCATCCACTGAGGACACAGGACCTGCGGGGACTTTGGCTTCCTGAGTGAGGTAGAAGCAGAGATTTCGGCCTAGTGTTAGGGGGAGGCAGCCTCAGCTTCCCACGCTCGGACTGGCCCCTCTAGTGAATTGATGCTTTTCAAAACAGAAGAGAATTATTAAAGTGCACCCCTGGCAGATACAGAAAGCAGCTGGATCGCCATGAATTTCCAATAAATACGTATGAAGCAGCAGGAGATTTATCACTCTGCAGGGTTTGGGACGTTGGGAAATGCAGTCTCCAGGAGACGGCGTTAACACAAAGAATGACTCAGGCAGGTCCGAGTCCCCCACACACTGTCCCCATCCCCACTGCTGCCTGGAACCTCCTGGGAGGACTCCACAGACCCTGCAGTGTCCTGGCCGCCTGCCCGGCACAGGGCAGACAGGGAAAACCAAGGGGAGGGGACAGGGAGGAACGTCAGGCTGCTGAGGTCATGGAGAGAGGGCCCACAGCTGGCAGAGTAGTGTCTGTACGGACGTCTTGTGAGTCCAATCTGGAGCAAGGTCTACTTCTGGTTGTACGCACATTTAGCTCCCAGAATACAGCAGTGTCTGTTGCGCGGCCCCCTCGGGCAGGACCGATCGACAAACTAGCTCTGGGGAACACGGGAGTGAGCGTCCAGCCAAATCGAGTCCTTTTCCTCCCACGCAGGAGCTTTTCAGAGGCCCAGCTGGATCCTATGGGGCTGGTGGTACAAAAGATGGAGACATGGGGACAGGATGTCGAGGGCGGCTTGCAGCCAGTCAGGGAAATTCCAGACAGACGTCGAGTTTATTCGGAAGCAGGCGGCATCCCTGTGAATTCAGCAGTCAGACGCATACGTGAGCCTGTCTACACTGTGCACGAGAAACTGTGAGTGGAGAGGAAACGGCACCGCCCACGTGCAGCCAGACACACATGTGCGGGGCGGGAGGGTGAGTCTTCCTCCACGTGGGCGGTAGAAAATCCCGGGTCCCATGATTCAGCTCGAGGCTTAGAGGGACATGAAAAACCCAGCCCAGATCTGCTAGCTGTAATGCAATAAAATTAATGTAATAACCTAAGTAGAAAAGAAAGTCCTCCCACACAGAAATCTGCTAAGCAACTTCTAACGGTAAAGGAAGAATAAGCATAAATTGACTAATCATTACCCTCAAGATTTAGCACAATATCAACTAACTTACACCCACAGAAAGTTGAAGAAGTCAATAATGACAAAAGCTATAATAAATACATACAAAGAAATGTTAAGTGAGTTATGAAACCAAAACCATTGAGGAAAAACATAAAAAATTTAGACTTCATGAAAATGAAAAATGCTTACGAGAGTATACTGAACTCTTGGGCTGAGGATTTAGCTCAGTGGTAGAGCACTTGCCTCGCAAGTGCAAGGCCCTGAGTTCGAGCCCCAGAACCCCCCCAAAAAAGAGTATAGTGAACCCTTGATACCAGCACCAAGGAGAAAGGCAAGTTATGAATTGGATAAATGCACTTTCGGTACAAACAGCTGGGGAGGGATCGGCACGCAAAATGTATATCAACAAATGAACAAGAAAATAATCAACCCAAAAGGACCTAAGCAGGCAAGCAGATGGTCTATGAGAAAATGAAATCTGGATCGCATCTATCTAGGTAGACACATGACAAGATTTCTGACTTCCTACTAACTGGAGAATGCTAATTAGGTCAATTAAAAATAATTTCGCCCCATCAGAGAACACAAAAACTAACAATTCTGAGCAAGTTTTACTGATGTGTGCAGGAATAGAACTCATGTATATGTTTGTTCCAAGTGTCACTTAGTACAACAATTTGGTTTGTAAATTGACAGCACAGATCACGGAGGAAGATGTGCAGACCCTGCCACTTGACAGCCCTACTTCTGATACACCTGGGAGTCCGTCCTCAGGGGTCCTGAAAGGAAAGTACCAACCTAGAATTTTATGCAAAATCACCCCTCACGGGTAAAGGAGAAGGAAAAACTCTCAGACAGACAAAAGCTGAGGGACTTAATGGCCAGCACGCCCATCCTCAAAGAAATGTTAAGCTTTTCTCAGGAACTTGGAACCATAAAAAGCGAAGAACAGTACCGGAAAAGCAATAATAAGTGACAGAAAAATAAAATCTATAGCTTTCCTACTTCTTGTTCATAGTTGATTTAAAAGACAATTGCTTAAATAATAATTGCAGCAAATATATTGGGATTTTTACAAGACAGAAAAGAGGAAGGAACTGCAGCACCAGAGGGAGTAATCGGAAGGCTCCCAAACTACCGGACACACGCGACAGTGTTATTTAAAGATGGGCAGTGTAAACCCCAGAGAGACTGCGGAAACACTTTTCAAAGAAATACGAATGATCAAATTTAAGAGGAGGCAAAATGGAATCAAAATGCTATGTTAGAACAGAGAAAGGGGCACTTTACTTCCAGAGAGATGGAGTAGATGAAGTCTCGTTCCTTCCAGTCTCACTACAAACCCTGAATATTTTACACAAAGTGAATATAAGAAGATTCTGAATGGTGGAGAGAAGTTGGCAGATTAGCTAGGCACCTCAGGATCCCAGAAAGGATATGCCAGTGAGTTCCCCGTGTCTTCTTCTGTTTTATACATCCAGCCAGGGGGTGAAGCTGGAGACTCAGAAAAATCCAGTGAGTACAGAAAAGAAACCCCCCAAAAGAAAGCCCTCTCTCCCCTCTCCCCCTCCCTTCCCCCTCCCATTCTCCCCCCCAACTTCTCTCCCTCTCCCTCCCCCCACCGCCTTGCAAGACTGAAAATGTTAAATGAGTGACCACTTTATCATCACCAATTATCAGAGAAACAGACTGTAGCTCTGTTTCCATCTACGCCAGCAAAGGCTGAGTGGGAGCCTGGACTTCCCTCCATGCCTGGCTGGGCCAGAAATCCTCACCTCCCACGGGAGGCTAGGTAAAGGACAAAGAGTGAGCTGGGACTTCTGTTCCACAGTGGCGATGTGCCCCTTTCCCTTTCTGCTGTAGTGGTGTTCCAGGAGGCCTCTGGAGAGAGCAAGCCACCCGACTTCAGCCTGTCAAGAGAGGCTACATGGACAGCAGCAGCGTGGCGCTGGGATCAGGGAGGCAGAGCCCGGAGCCGGGCTCCTACTCTGTGCAACAGCCAGGGGGCGCCCTCTCTGCAGAGTCAAAGGACTGAGCAGGGAGCCTGCACTTTGGGGAGACTGCAGGTGCTTCTGTCAGAGAAGTGCCAGCAGAAAGTTGGATTTCATAATAAAGTAAGGCCCCATATTTTAAAAATCATTTATAAAGAGAACCAGGAAAATCTCGAACTGAGTGAAAGAAAATAGACGCCTAACACCAAAACAGAAGAGTCTAGAATAGTCTGACAAAGTTTCAGGCAGCCGGCAGTGAAATGTTTCAGCACGCAATTGCAAACACATGGGAAACTAACGCAAAACTCCAGGTCTCAGCACAGAATCAGAACACGTCGGCTGAGAGAAGATAGAGTGCAACAGGTGCCCATATGGAAGTGCTAAGTGCTGAATCGGCACGCCGCTCCGGGAGTGAGTCCCACCTGGTCATGGTGTGTCTTCCTCTCAATGTGCTGTTATGATCTGGGCCACGGGTACTTTGTGGAGGGTTTTCCTTGGTAATGAGAAGGGGCATTGTTCCGTAGTTTTCTTCTTACACTGGGTCTGGTTTTGATACCAGGGAAATACAATCTTTTGCAGGATGAGTTGGCTAATGACTCATCCCATTTTTTGGAAGCATTTGGGAAGCACTGTTGTTAATCCCTTGAGCTTTTCATTTGGTTCACCAATGAGACCACCTAGTCTTGGGGTTTTCTTTGTGGGAAGATTCTGAGTCTCTAATCCGATCTCTTCACTTCCTATAGATTTGTTTGGATTTTCCATTTCTTCTTCATTCAGTTTTGATATCTATATCTTTCTAGGAACTTATCCATTTCATCTTATTTATCAGCATGCTATTTTTCATAGATTTTTTGTATATACTTTTAAAATTTCTGTGAAGTCAGTTGTAACATTCCCCATCTCAGTACTGATTTTAATACTTTGAGGGCCCCCCTCATTCTTCAGCCTACCCGAACGGGGCTTTCCTGTGCGCTGTTTGTAGGACTGAGAAGCCCCCTTCTGTTCCTGGAGTGCTGGGCTGCTCTCACGCCTTGCTCCCTGCAGTAAGAAGACAATAGTGGCATGAATCCTACTGAAGAAACACATTTCAATATGTTAAGGGACTACCGTTTCTGTTTTAAATAGTGTAATGGCATTTGATTTTTTAACTCGTGTGCATATGCCCTTTTAATTTAAAATTTTTAATAAGTGAAAATAAGATGCCTGTCTTCTTTGTGCAAACAAGTCTCTGTTATGAAAATTAGCGACCTGTAAATAGCATATCCACAAATTCCAAAGCGCGCACTCAACTTCCAGTAGGAACTGAGCACGTCGGCTGGCATAACCAGGGAGCCCGTTATGGTAGAAGAGCCGAAAGGACTTGGGGTGGGCGGCGGGAGATGTAGTAAGTGGTCGGATTTGTCCTGTCGGATATTCAAGTGCGTTGCAAAGTGACAGTGACGAGAGAACAGAGCTGGCCCTGGAACAGACAGGCAGGTCAGTGGGTGGAGAGCAGAGTCAAGCAATGGCAATAAGTGTGAACACAACATATGATAAAAACAGGTAGAGGAAAAGGATTATTCAATACACATTTTTCAGACATTTATTAAAAAATAAAAAGCTGGATCGGATCCTTGGCTCACTCTTACTATCGAGATTAATTCCAGATGGATAAAATATTTAAAAACAAAATATAAAATCATAAAATGATGAGGAACAATTTTGAGTGAAACTTTTAATAATACTGAAGTCGAATGATTTCAAAGCCAAAAAGTATAAAGGAAAAGAACTGGATTCAACTATATAACTTAGCATTTAGCAAAAGAGAACAATTAAAAGGAAAAGCGACTCTGATCTCTCAAATCATAAGCGATGTGTTAAAGGAAAGTGTTCATGGTGTGTAATAGGTAAATAGGTAATTTCCTGAATTTACAAAGAGCTTTTCAGTTAATGAGAAAAAGATGATGATGCTAATTAAAAAAAAAAAAACAGGCCAAGGGTGTGAGCAAGCACTTAAAATAACCAGCACTTGCAGACATCCAACCTCTTCTTTGTCAAAGAGCTACAAATAAAATTAACAATAAGAGACGAAAAACTACAATTAGTCTAATATAAAAAGCAAGAGACATCAACCTTTTTTTATTAAATATTTCCCCTAAATTTCTACTGAGTTGAATTTTTTATTTAGGCATTACTATCAATCTTTCGTCATTTTTTTTGCTTTTATGAATAAAATCCTTCTCCAATTTGAAATTAACATTATCTAATTTTTGTAAGTATCTCTATAGTTCATAATAGGACTTGATATAAGATAAAGACCTAATTATTTCATTTGCAAATACTTTATTAAGCGCCCAGCACTGCACACTGTACAATCACTCTGTCCTTCCGGCTTGATAACAGGCAGCTTCACCCTCCGCTCCAGGTGAGGCCCAGAGCTGGCTTGTCTCCACCTGCTCTTACATCTCCATCTGACTGTGTCTCCGAAGCCTCTCTTTCTACAGAGGGAGAAAATGTGGACCAGGAAAGCTTTGTGCTTTGCCGCAGGTCCCACAGCTGGGAGAGGGGAGAGCCCAGGGCGGGGCTCATCCGGCCCTCACCCCAGCGCAGCCTTCTCTCTGGGCTTGTCTTCCTGTCCTCAGGCCTCTTGCTAGACAGATAATGGCACTTCTTCTCCCCACCTGCCTACCCTCTCTGTTCGGAAGGGGCAGTGGGACCCACCCCGCTGGCAGTGGCCATTCCTCTGCCTGTCTAAAGGGGCTTCCACTTCCCAGCTGTGCTCAGGGCCTGCAGAAGCCAACCCGAGAAGCAGGGGCGCTTGCCAGAAGACCCGGCCCCACTGCCTGCTGCTTGGGTGGGGGCAGTGCCCCGCCGCGGAGACTGGCGCTTAGAAGGAACCATGCAGACCTGGGCCCAGCTACCGGGTCTGCGTGCGGCTGTGCCCACGTGGGGCAGCGGCCCGTCTGTGCTTCAGTCCCGGCTCCCGTGAAAGTGGGCGGGCCGCTCCTGGGATGTGCTCTGCTCCTGGCTGGAAATGTGGGCTGTGCAGGGCAAGCTCCCTAAACTTGTCCAGTTGAAGGGTGGGTGTCTCGTCACATTTACACTGTGTCTTTTAACAGACCTGCTTTTTTTTTTAATTAATATTGAAATTGGCATCTAGAGGCACCACGGAACATCCCGCCCGGGAGCCATCTTTCCCCTTGTGCTGGAGCAGCAGCTGTCAGGGTGTCCTTGCCCTCCGGGAGCTGAGCGCAGGTGTTTTACAGCAGAAGGAGGGGACCAGCTGCAGATGGGCGGCTTCCTGTTTATTACGCACTTGGGGACGTGCCATCGTGCTGTGGAGAAATTTTTTTAGTATTACTGGGCAAAAATAAAAATAATAGACTCCAGAGACTGAATATAACTATGACGGCACTTTTGTCTGCCAGAAAGCTGATTGGCCTGATTCGATACTGATTATACGTCCTCCTGGACTTATTCTCTGGACAATAAAAATCTCGGCATGAAACAGCTTGATTTATGGTCAGGCAGGTTTCACCCGAACCATCCCCTCCTGGTGTTACGGTTCTCAAATCAGAAGTGCCAGGTCACATCTTTGGAGACCCAGGTTCTCATGAGACAGCCCATGGAGGTACCGTTTCCTACTGCTACCTCAGTTTCCCCACAAGACGATCTAGGGACACTGTAATTTAGTGACTCGGCCCAGATGGGTACTGTCCAGATGTGCTGAGCGCTCTCAGCTCATCAGTCAGAAGCAGACCAGCCCCGAGTGGGTTGCTGTGTTTGTATAGCAGCTCCTGCCACCAGCACGCTCCCCAGAACACTTGCTTGAGCTCCAGGGTCCAAGCAGACACATCCTCAGAAATCCTCGTCTACCTGACACACAGAGAGCCCCGCGGGAGGGTTCTCTGACCATCCGTTCCCTTTTCCTCGAGTTCTTTTGTTGGCCGTAATGGTCCTTTCTATAGGTCCAAAGTATGCAGCCATGGAAATCAGCAGGCCTGTGCCATCTAAAGGTTGTGTCCCACCTAGCCAGCCTCGATGGACCAGAAGAGCTCACACCATTGCACAGGCTTGCTGAACTGACTACAGCCATCCGTTTGCACATCCTCACAACACACATACATGCACGCACGCACACACGCACACACACACACATGCACTTGTCCAAGAGGGTTTTGAAGTGGCGAGGACCCACAGGAACTCACCATCCCCAGGGCTGGCCACAGGTCACAGCTCTGAGATTCAGCTCACTCTTGAATTGTGGCCTGGGCCTCCACAGTGCTGAGATTCCCCTGGGAAGAATGTAGGTATCTGTCTAGAGTGCCACAGTCACCCCAGTCATCCAGGCTTCTGGAAAGCTGGGCTTTATTCAGGCCATACAGGGGTCACAGACACCTTGTAGTGGACACTGCATCCTGTCCTCATCTCTGGGCCGGTACCCTTCCTCCAGCTGCTGCGAGTGTCCTTTTTCAGAGAGGTGCACTGGGAACGATGACAACTTCCTGGTCCAGAAGGTCACATCCTCCCACCAGGCAGCCAGGAGCAATCCCTGGTGCGTGCAAAAGGCCAAACCCTGCGCCCCACAGGAGAGCCAGTTCTGTGGCTGTTTGTGATCCACAGCTCCAGGGAACAGCCAGGGCCGAGTCCTGCCAGGGCTGCTCCACGTTCAGCCCTCCCTGGCTTCCCTCACTCCTGTTCACCGTGCCCCACAGTAGGTCACTGTCTCAACACTCTCCCATCTCAGCCTCTGCTTGAGAAGCCTCCCATCCTTCTGGGACCCAGCAGGGCCCACTCGCATCTCCCATTTAGGCCAGCCACCTCCCCTCACAGTGAGCAGGTCGTTGACAATATTCTCACCCCTCAAACTATCGGAACAGCCACTGTCCCTCCACTCTCTGTCCCACAATGGCATTACTGTCAGCATTTACCAAACCCAAGTAAATAGACTTAATCGGGCTTGGATAGCAGACAAAGTGAACACTCCATGTGAGTTCTGATTTTAAAAATTCATCCAGATAGTAATAATAAGATGCTGTTTATTCATCAGGAAACCACAGGAAAATAAGAAATTGAAAACAAGTTCCAAAGGAACTGTGGCTGTCAACAAAGATTTATTCAAGGGGCAGAGCACCATCTGGGTTAATGACCACTGTTTAAATTTCCTTGGCTTAAGAGTTCAAACTTTATCATGAGCCACAAACACTCAGCTGCTGCCCTGAAGTGACAGGTTCAAGTCATTCATTTGTGAGCCACTTTGTGCCAAATGCCCAAGTCTGAATAACAGTAATTTATCAGTTATTCCTTAAAGTTCAACTCACAGCTCAACCGAACGGATGCCCTCCAGGGTGAGTCCTTGTGTTTCGGTGTGCTGAGGTGATTCACGTGCACCTCTCATTCTGTCAAGAAGAATACTCAAAGGATCGGTGCTCGAGAGTGGAGATGCAATAAAGTCAGTCGTTCTGAGCGCTGTGGTGTTGGAGGAGCAGGCCCAATGGCAGTTTGACGTCAGTCCCCAAGCAGGGCCAAGGTCCTGCACTATTTTGGGAAACTGAGTGTGGGGTTTATAAAAACTTTCTGTATCATCTTTTTGATGTTTCTGGAAATCAATACACTTGTATTCTTGAAATTGGCTAACAGAACCAATCTTAACTGTTCTCAACACACACACACCCAAGTGTACTAGGTAGGGTGATGGATACGTTGATTAGCCTGATCGTGTCGATCTTTTCACCAAGTGTAATATATCAGAGATGCAAATATATGCAAATTTGAGTCAATAAAATATCAATAAAGCAAGAAGGATATTTTACAATGAAAAGCTTTGTAAAATTTCTGAGACATTTCTGCCTGCTCCACTGTGTCGATCTTTTCTTTAATGGCACAGAAACAATAGTTGGGTGTTCGGCATGCAGGGCGGTGCTTCGGGAAGGTGACTGGATCAGGAAGCTGTAGTGGATTAACTCACTGGTGGATTCCAAATGTGATGGCATTACTGGGAACTGATGGAAATTTAGGAGGTGGACCCGAGATGAAGAGAGTAGGCTGTGTGGGCATGCCCTTGGGAGTTATATCTCATCTCCAGCCCTTTCTCTCTGAATCCTTCTCTCTCTCTTCTTCTTCTTCTTCTTCTTCTTCTTCTTGGTTGCCGTGAAGTAAGTAGCTTTCCTCTGCCAAGGGAGTCTGCTGACCATGGACTGAAACGTGTAAAGCTGTGAGCCAAATCAAACCTTTCCTCTCTTAAATTGTTCTCTGGTGTTTCATCACAGCAACAGAAAGCTTACCAGCCCAATCCCCAGTGGCTGGGCTGCCCTCACTTCCTTTGCCAGCTCACACTGTTCATTCTAATCTCAGCTCCCCACTCCACTCGCTCTTCCTGATTGTTTACTGAGATGCTCAGTCATCATGGCCTCAAGCTTCCCACAGCGCCTGCTGGTCTTCTGCCCGCCCCACTCTCACCTCGGCCATTCAGCATTGCTGCCCATTTGCATGTCTCTGCCACTACAGCCACATGACTGGGGCAGCCCACGAAGCTACCATCACGGTGGGAGGTGGGTCCCCGGACTCATGTGAAGGGGGTCGCATGTGCAACTCGGCCGCCGGGGTGCCCAGGCTCCCCAGTGTGCACCGTGTGTCCTTGCAGAAGGAATTCCTTTTCACCGGCTCCCTTGGTGGTAGACTTGCAAACATGCTAAGTTCACTGACTTTACCATTATCTGAGTCACGCTCAAACACATGGCGGTAACAGTCAGCATCACTGAGCATCAGCTCAACTGTTTCAGGAAATATGGTCCCCGCCCAGATGCCAGCAGAGAGCCACGAGGCCGGGAGAGCCGGTGATCAGGACAGAAGAGAACCAGACTTCCTGTGAGTTTCCATCTGGGCAAACACTCAAGAGTTGAGTCCTTCAAAGGAGCAAATTTAAACTTTGTTTTTAATAAGGAAATCCAGTTTTTCAAATTAAATTTTATGAAGAAAATACACAAAGGAGGAGCCATTCAGATTAGGTGGCAGAGAGACGTGGAGATTTAATCAGATCCCGGCCTCTCTCCCCAGATAACCCCAGAGACACCACGATGGAGCCAAATGGCCCACAAACACTGCTGTCCTGGAGGCCACCACGATCTCCCCGGAAGGACACCGAGCAGGGTGAGGGGAGCACACCGCCCAGCAGGCCGCTGTCCATGGAGGCATTTCCCAGGTGAAGAGGCCTTCTGCCACAGCGTCCCCTCTGCACCCACGACAGCCTGAGATGACAGAGGTCAGAGGTAGAAGGAGCCACATCATTTTGGACTTCAGTGGGGCGTGGCACGCTGGGGATCGAACCCAGGGCCTTGCACTTGCTAGGCAAGCGCTCTACCACTTAAGTTAAATCCCTGACCCCTCATTTTGGATTTTTTTTCACTATAAGCAACAGAAATTGACTCTGGCTACCTCATACATACATACATACATACATACATACATACATAGAAATTGTTAGATGAGCATGGCGTGGCTCATAGACTTGAAAGGTCACTGGAAAATCAGGCTTAGGGAATCAGGAAAATTTCAAAGATCTAGATAGTATGAGACAATCAGTTGGATGGTCTCTCTGGGATGAATCAAGTTCTCTGTGGAAGTGATACCCCCGAAGGAACCCCAGAGAGTTTTAGACGGTCAAACAACAACTGTCCAATACAGAACCTTTGGTCCTTGGGGCAGAAAAGCTACTGGACTTCTTAGTAGCGAGGTTGCAGCTCAAATCAAACTTCCAGGCCCCTGTGTTCCAGCTCTGTCTGCCCCCACAGTGCTGCAGCTTTGTGGATAACATCTAGCTCATTCAACTTTGGGTGTCACAAACTCTCCTGGCCAAGATCCATGTACTCTCAACTCTGGTCTTAGTCATAAATCTGCTCTTGCATCTTCTCCAGCCTTAGCCATTCTCCACTCTTCACTCAGAATATGTTACTGCTCCTTCTACTACCGCCCTGGCTCCTCTCTCCCAGGCCCCCATAGTTGTTTTTCTGCACACACTTTCTGAGCAGAGAAGATGATTCTTTTCTCACTGGTGCTACCACCTGTTTTCTGTTTGTCACCAAGGCTGTCATTCTTGGCCCTACTACAAGGTGAGCTCCTCTGGTCTATCAACACCTAAGCTGGGGAACCCAAGATTAAGAACAATGAGTGTGTTGAGGGACCAGAGGAGGAAGGACAAAGTGCCAAAGTGCCAAAGTCCCAACCAGTGAGGGGTGCAGGTGGGACTCCAGCCCGGGCTTCAGCCACCAGGAGGGCAAAGGCCGTACTGGGGCAAAATGGCGGGAATAGCTGCAGAGCGGCCCAGAGCTCACATCCAGAAAAGGCAAAGAGATGGCGAGAGGACCAGGTGTGAGTGTCCCAGACAACCTCCCTCATCCAAGGATGTGGTCTGGGCTCTTTTGACAGGCCAGCCTTCCTGCCCGTCACGTGTCCACACCAACACGAGCTGTCCAGAGAGCTGCAGAGCATCCTGTTCCGGATTCCTTGAAGTCAGAAGCCTCAGTCCCCACTCTCCTCCTAGTCGAAACTCCTTGTTCCCTCAGTGTCTATCCAGTTTCAGCACCACTGAAGCCTTTTATTCTGTCTTAGAGGAGCACTAGGTCAGAAATCCCCATTTGGTTAATGACCTAAATTAAAGACTCCCCTTAAGAAACAGAGAGGCCCAGTTGTCATCGGTGGCTCCACGGAGGTGCAGTATTGACAGTGAGGGTTGGATACAAGGTACTAAAGAAAAAAATACGAGTCGGCTGTGAACACATCATCTAAGCCAAGGGGTTTCGATTTTGTCTTTGTTCACTGAATAGATGAGAAATCAACTAATATTTGCTGAATGAATTGTTTTAGAACAAAAATTTTGGTAATAATGACTAGTGAGTGTGACAAGAGAGGGAAGGGTGGGTACTCCAGGCAGACACACTGGTTCTGAAATAATTAGTAAAGATCAAGAAAGATGGAGAAATTCCCCACTGGGAGAAGAAGCACAAATACAATGAAAGGGAAGGAACGAGTTGGAGAGACCACTTAGAGGTGAAATTGATCCCTGGGCTGGTGAGTCACGCTGAGAATCATGTTATTGGTTACATTTGCAGGAGTTACAGTCACCAGAATGTACATGGGTGAAGGAAGAGCAGGAAAAGCAAAAGGAGCTCTTTACAATTTCTCTTCTCCATTGTGACCACGGCTAGGCCATGGCTTCTGTCCGTTCTGGCCCCATTACATGAGTGGCCTACCCACCACCTCTGATAAAGAGTGTCTGGGCCTGAGATCAGAGTGTGAGAAAGGCCCTAAGGCTCACTGTCACGGGCAGCTGGGCTCAGCTCCACCCAGGACCTTGGGAGGGCCACAGAGACGCCTTTTAGAATGGGCTCCCTGAGGGTCAGAGAGCACAGCATACCTGTATCAGCCTCCGCCCCGCACGGGGCGCCCCCAGGAGAATTGCTGCTCCCACACTTCTAGAGTGTCCCCTTTCCTTTGACAAGGGGGACTTGCCGCTTGCACCGCACTGGAGGGAATGGAGGACACTCAGGCTCATGCTGCAGATGTCAGCAAAACGTGAGCGGAGGCCCCTCTGAGCTCCCTTCCGCAGTCCCGGTAAGGGGCCAGTTGACCCTGGCACTCCCCAGATCTCCTCTTGCCCTACATCTCATCCAATCCAGCCGAGATGGTTCTGTGGGGTGGCAGCTGTGCCAGACTCCCCAAAGGACTTGACACAGGCTCAGTGGAAGGAGTCGTGGCTCCCACTGCTGCGATGGACCCAGAGAGCCTTCTGGCTGTGCATCGCCTCCCTCCTTCGCTCCCCCTTCCAGATCCCTCCACTTTAGTCAGCACTCGGCTGCTCTAGGTTGCTTTCCTGGGCAGGCGGCCTAGACCTTCGCCCCAGGGTCTGAGCGCATGGCTTCCTTGCCTTTGTCGGCCATGATGGGTGCCACGCCTGTTACTGCTGTCTCCGGCTTGGACACACTCAGAGATGAGCTGTGTAATCCTGTAGGCTCCCGAGATTCTTCTCTCTTCAGGGGCAAGCCGAGATCTTGATGACAAGTCTCAATCCCTCCTCCTTGTCTGCTGACCCACCAGCATGACAAATTTAAACCGTGCATGCTGTCCTCCGAGCCTCGAACACTGTGTTCCTGGAGGAAGCTCCACCCCTGGGAAGCAGAATCTGGGCTCCGGCACAGCATGTTGTCACGGGGGCGAGAAGCTCAGATTCTGCAAGTGGACTGCTGGAAGCCACAGTCCCGCCTCAACCCCTCATTGCCCAAGCCTGAGTGCTCTAGCTACTGGGGACTTCGTGTGTCAGTTGTGAGCTCGGTGTCACGTGTTACACTCCGGGTGCAAGACCTCCAGCTGACCAGAAGGTATGAGCCTTTTATAGGCCACTGCATGGTTCCATTAGGCCACAAGCTTCCTGGAAGTGTCATATAGGGTAAGAGCAAGCAGATCCACCAAATAGGCCTTTGGGTCTGAGCAATGGTTTGTGGAATTGCATAGCAGTCAAGTGGGCATTCAGCAAACTCTAGAAGGGCAGGAATGTCAGAGGACTTGTACACAGGGAAGAAAAATTTGTGTTCATTTTAGTAAGAGCAAGTCCCTGCTGATAAGGGTGGGCAGCATGTGCTGCAGTGAATGGCTGCAGGTGGCCAGCCCCACTCTCCTGGGGACAGTCCCATCTTGAGAGCTCAGCACTGAGTCCTGCTGCAGATTAGCCTTGGTGAGGATGAATCTACCCTGCTGGGTCGGTCCACGCTGGCCCTCCAACCCTGCCACCACGGCTGCTCATTCCAGGGCCCTCACACAAGCACTGGCATGAGGGAGACAGGTCAGGGGAACCTCTGGTTGGTGAGTGCCTCTTCTGCAGTGTGCAGTAGGGTCTCTCTGGTGGATATGGACATGGGACCAACAATGTGCCTGTTTGGAGGCCGTCCCCACGGGTCCATCTGTGCATCTTTTCCCCCTTTGCTCGGGATCTTCCAGTCCTGCTTATTCTAGGCCCTGAGCCACCAGCCAAGTCTCTCCAACTGCCCAGAGTCCAAGTGTTTTCTTTCCTCAGACCGCTTCTCCTCCCACAGGGGACCAGTGTTCATCCACCGGCATGATTTCCTCCCACTACTACCCCTCATGTTCCCCCCAAGTGTGGCCGCAATTTCCAGTCAACCCATCTCTGGACCAAGCCTGTGTTATTCCTTCATCCCTCAGCAGACAACCCCACCCTCACCCCTCACCACAAGGCTGTGGGTGCCAGGTAACTGAGAAGCATTGGTGTGGTGAGAGTAGGTGACTTTGGGGTCTGGTGACTCCTTCCTACCCTTTGGTGCCTTCTGGGCCTGCTCGGGCCCAGCCATCTGCCCCCCTCCACCATCCAAGGGCCTGGAACTGCAGCCTCTTCATCAGATGGCTTGGTAGGTCTGACACTGCCCACTCCACGGTGACAGCAGAACCAGAGCCACTTGATATTTCAAGGCCAGCTGCTCTGGGTCTACCGAGGCCCAATAACACGCCAGGCTACTCTTCAAAGGAGGAACCCCTGTGCCACAGCAGGCGTGGCTGTGCCCGGGCTCCAGTGGTACACATTGAAGCCCACCTTTTGGGTTGCGAGGACCACCGTGCCACATCCTTATCCACAAAAATGTCTGGTCTGCGGGGTCAGCCAGTCCAGAGGGTGGGGCAGCTCACACTGCAGCTGGGAGGAAGGACCCACGCCAGCTCCGAGCCTCACTCCAAACTGGAAGCCAAGCAAGCCACTCGATATGTAGGTCAAAGTAGTGTTCCCAAAAGCAGGAGAAGAAATTTCCAAACTCCAAGGAGAACAGCACAGCTTTTTACCTCCCTCTGGCTGGGAGGGGTGCGAGATATGGCAGTTTGTCACTAGAGGGAGACTGGCAGGTTCTGAAGTGTTAGTTAAACCTCTGAAATGATGATGGTGATGATGATGGAGAGGAGTCAGAGGTGGGTGCGCAGTATCAGGAGAGCTATCCGCAAAAGAGCATCCACTCATTGCTCCCATTTATTCCTCACGCACATTTCCTTACGCCTCCCCACCGCCTGCTCAGTGGAGAACTCCTTCTGCCTCCTTCGTCAGCGCCTCCTCTGGACTTGGCTCCCAGTCTTCATTCTCCGTCCACCATCATCTCCAGCTACCAATACAGCTCCCCAGTGCAGCGCCTTCTCCACATCCGTGTGAGAAACCTGCATCTTGCTCAGCATTATCCGTCAGGGAGAAGAATCAGATGACAGAGGAGAAGAGCGGTAAGCCGGATACTGCATCTGAGAAAAGTTCCGAGAGAGGGGAATACCGGTGAAGCCAGGTATAGTACATGCTCTGGCAGAAAGATGGGGAAGTTGTTGAACTCATCAAAATGGATCTTCAGTGGTCTTGAGAAGAACAATTTAGGGGACCAGATATAGTTACCAGTGTTTGAGGAAGTGGCAGTTAACATGGAGATGAGGACAGTAAGTGTGAATGGCATTGCATTAGGCCTCACCAGAGGGGCAGAACAAGTACAAAACATACGTTTAACTCTACAAGGGATTCATTAAATAGGCTTCCTGGATCAGAAGAGGAGGGGTCCCCAAGGCCATCTGTGGAATCAGACGTGGTAGAATCTAAAACGGGCATCTGTGCACTGGAAAGCTGGAGGATCCAGCAGTACTTGAAGGTCAAAGGCCTGAAAGCTCACTGCAGGTCACAGTGTGAGTCTGAGTCAGAAAGCCAGAGTCTGCCATGGAAGACTGGTGGAACCAGAGACAACCTCCAAAGGCAATGGCAAAGCCTGTGTGGGAATGCTAACACTATTTGTAAAAAGTCCTTGTGAGACTTGACCTCTACTAGGCCAGTGGCCAAAGGCAAATAAGAGGGAGAAAGGTGCTCTATACTCTTAGTGAGAAAGCTTTTTTGCATGACAGGCAAACTTAGCTGTAAAAATAGCTGCCTACAAAACTCATCTTGAGGTGCTACAGTATGAGAAGCCCAGAGTGAGAACATTCAAGCATTTCTCCTGGCAACAGGAGCCCAGGGATTTTTCCTTCATTTGGTTCCCAGGGTTAGTTGCTCAGGAGGTACTTGGATGCATCAAGACAGGAGTATGTGGCTGGGCTGGAAGGCAGATTACAGGATCACAGCAAAGGACATATCTGGTCCCAAAGAGCCATCTCAGCAGGAGTGGACGGAGCACAGATGTGTAGGCCAGTGAATCCAGCATAGGGCCTGCTGACCTTAACGAGTCCACAGAGGCTGTGCAGGTGAAGCTTCGGCACAGCTGCTGGGCCCTTGGCAGAACACCCTGTAACCCTCCCAGAACAGAGCGGGGGAGGCTGATGAGGAGCTGCTAACGGGCTGCTCCCCACTCCCCAGGCAGTTTCTCAGCACCTCCCAGGCTGCAGATCTGCAATAGGGGTAGGGACTCCCTACAGTCGTCTGGTCTCGGTTGCTTTGAGACAAGAGGCAAAGAGGGGTGGCATCAGTGCTACTTTTGCTTATGATGTCTGTGTAAAGAATGAACTCTCTGGCTCTACCAGTATCTCATTATTTCTTTCCCAGCTGAAGGGAAGGAGGAGGCTATTTCTCCATGTAAGTGGTCACCCTGATCCCTGCTCTGACCAGGCGTAAGTCATGGTGGCCAACTCTCGGGATGCCACAGGATGTGTTTCTAATCTTCAGAGAGGCCTCTAGATTCCCCAGGTATTTGCAGCCTTGGGACAAAAGAGGATGGTAGCTTCTTCCAGAGCTAGAGATCTTTCTAAAAGATGGTACGCACAGGGCTTTAATGCTCAGCTCAAGAACGCACAGAGAGCCAGCGGTATTCTCTGGGAGGCTTGAGAGAATTACCCATTTGTGTGTGTTCCTGTGACACAACTGAAATGAAGATGCAAAAGCTAGTTGTGTGAGTCGTAGGATTCCAGCCAAGTTGGTAGCTCAGTGTAGACAAACCTCCTGTGTTAAGATGCTTATTTGGAAGAAATCGGTGGCTGGGACCTGGGACGGGGCTATTTGGTAAGCTTGGACTAGTCTGGGATCGCCCTTCTGGAAGAGTCCTTCCCCTGCCTGAGATCATCCCATCCCTGTCTGACGGACCCGTGGTCACCTTTCTGGGGCCGTCAACACAAAGCTGCTGCTCCTGGGAGCCCTTCCTCGCCACCTCCCACAGCTCCAGGCTCACAGTTCAGAACCAGCACAACTCAGGCGACAATTGCAAGACCTTCAGTAGAAGAAAATGTCATGTACCAAGATCATTGCAGTCGTGTGTGTTGGCAGGATGCTGCGGAACGTGTGCATTCTAAGGGTATCGGAACAACGAGCCCAAACTATGGCTGGAGCAGGTAGAACCTGCCAGTAGGAACAAGTTTACAAGAGTCAGAATTCAAGCCCTCACAACTGGAATGGCTTTACCAATCGGCTTTGTCCATTGACTGAAACTTGGATTTCTTTGTGACCTACATTCACTGAGGTCGGAATTTCAGAACTTCTGCCCATAGCGTGGAGAACAGAATCCAAATGCTTAGGAAGGTGGGGGGAAGAAGTAGATTTCACTATGTAGAGCCTGCTCGTTTTCCTCTGCATTTCCTCAGGTGGGCCTAAACAGCACTGAGAAGGACCTGAGAATCAGGATCCTTGGCAGTGTCTGCCATAGCCCCCTCTGGAAGTGACAGTGAAGGAAGAGCTCTGAAATTGGCATGGACTCCAGCAGGAATGAAGGAATCCCAGAGTGACTGCGGCCGGGTGACGGCCCGCACCTTCAAGGTCAATGTTGGCAGAACGGCTGTAACGAGTACAGGATCCCCACAATGACACGCTCTGTGCAGAACAGAATTGCAGTGATGGCTGACTTGTTGCTTCCTCTGAATGAAACAAATGATGTCTATAACTAGAAATGTTTATTGATAAGTAAAAGAGGCAGTCTGAAAAGACTTCACACTGTGTGGTTCCCACTATACGACAATATTAGAGAGTCAGGGGTCTCCAGAGAAAAGAAACAAACAGGACGATGGGACCAGACAGATAGATAGATAGATAGATAGATAGATAGATAGATAGATAGATAGGAAGACAGACAGATACATACATACATACATACATACATACATACATACATACTGGGATAGATAGGTAGATAGATAGAGAGACAGACAGACAGATAGATAGTTAGATGGATCTGATCTGAATCCCAGCTCAAGCTGTCAGGCACGAGGAGTTATCTCTTAGTCAACCTTTTTTCATTATTTAACTCTTCAATCCATAATATGAGGCTCATTCATACTGGAAAGGCCCTGTGTATTACTCATAAAATCAATATATCTTATGTTACACAGTGAGGAAATAACTGGGAGAAGAAAACCAAGATTTACATATACGTACACACACTCAAACACAAGCACTAAATGAACATTTCCACATCAGAATAAAGAAGAAATCCTTTTGAAAAGTCCAGTCCTCGTTTCTATAACTGGTCATAACTGGCATTTATAACTACCCTTCCCATCACCCAGTCTACCAAGTTAAAGACTAATTTCATCCAGAAACATCTCACGAACACACCAGAATCACATTCGTCCAAATGTCTGGGAACCCTGCAGCCCAGTCAAGTTGACAGATAAAATTAATCAGAGTCCACTCGTCAGCAACATAGTACACTTACATCCTCCTTAAACCATACTTAATCTCCAAATAGAGAGACTAAAAACACATAATTCTGCCTAATGTGACACAACTATTCTGTGTACATCTGGAAATGTATAAGCCCTTCCTCGGAGGTTAAGAAACTCTCCTTCCAGGAGGTGAAGTCCTAGATTGCTATTCACACTTCTCCTGGATATTCCATCCAATGCAAAACTAACAATACTAAAATGCAATGACATATAGTCAATATATCTTATGTTACATGGTAAGGGGATAACTGAAATAAGAAAACCAAGATTTATTTATACACACAAACACAAAACAAACATATTTATAACAGAATAAAAAGGAAATACTTATGAGAAGTAGAGTCCTTGTGTAACTTCTATAACTGGTCCTTCTCTAACTGGTCACATGGTCATAACTAGTACTTATAACTACCTTTCCACAGCCCAGTGTGTATTCTTTTCCCTTTAGCAAGCACCTCAGCTAGTCATGGTGTGTTATCTAGTGAAGCGATGTGTGTCTTATCCCTGAAGGGTTTGAGCCATTAGTAGTCCTGCAGGATGCTTTGTTATAGTCTTCCACGGACCCTAATCACGGGGCGTAGTGTTATCAAGAGATGCTGTGTGGAGCTCCTGCACTCCGTGCCTGTCCTCCTCACGTCCACTGTGGAGCAATAGATCAGTCTCCTCTTGGGCATCAGGACTGATCACCCCACCAGGCTGTAACTCCATTTTGCCTGTTGATTCAGAGATACGAGAAGCCCGTAGTGGCCAACAGCTGTCTTAACTTTCAGTTCAATAGACTCACCATTGGGTCTCTTGGTGTAAGCATGTCTCACTTTGCAGCTAAAACCTCTAGGCCAACAGAGAATAAGCTTATGGGAACAGGAAGGAAAATAGCGAGTGGTACCCTCCCATTTCCCCCCTTGATTCCTGGATCTATGAATTCTAACTATAGAAGAAGAAGCATCATACTGGACACTGACTCGATGTATATACAACCTTCTGGAGAACTTTGCTCCAGCCCTGCAAGGTACTGCTGCCTAGCTAGTGCTGTAATCAGGTCTTCAACATGCTGTTCCATTGTTCTATCAAGCCAGTTTCTTCAGGATGGTCGGGGACACGGGAAGACCCGGGAATCACATGCCCATGGACCTGTTTCTACACTTCGTTTGCTGTGAGGTTGGTCACCTGCTCAGAAACAGTGCTGATGGGAATACAGCGATGGTTGATAAGCCGTCATGTAAGTGCATAGATGGTGTGTTTAGCAGAAGCATTGCTCCCCTGGAAAACAAGTCCATTTCCAGAGAAAATGTCTATCCCAGTAAATCCTTGCCCCTTATCTGATGGGATGTAATCCGTCTTCTGCCTGGTAACTGACTCCCTGAACACCCTTGGAAATGGTGCCAGATTGGAGACTCAGTGTTGATCTCTTCTGCTGGCAGATTGGGCATGTGATGAGATTCTGGGCTTGACTTTCAGCATTCGCAGCTCCGCACTTATAGGAAATAGAAAGTCTCCTTCAGGGCACATATAGAAGCCTTCAGATCGTTTATGTGACACTTGAGCTGGAATCCAAAAGCCTTTCCATCCTTTTCTTTGATTCTTTTGTCCAGGGACATTAGGAGCAACCACCTGATATCATTCTATTAGTCAGCTACAAAGATGTTCGAATGTATCACATGCAGTCAGCCACATCTTTGCTGCTTGTAAGAATCAACGATGAGTATCTAAAAGTGATGTTATGTTTCTCTCTATTGCCAGATCATACTGTGGACTAACGGTGCCCTCTTCACTACTGTAAATATAATTATTAGCAAATTTAAATCTAATTAGATTAGAGAGTCACTTCCAGAAACCCCAGAACCAATTCGTAACCTTTGTCTGTAAAACTGTTCCTCCAGAACCACACTCAGTCCCTAAATCCACATTGCTCAAGGTATACGTATTACTTACGTTATATGAGGCTTGCTTATTAGGTGAAATTGACTTTTGTGGTTACAGAAGCTGAGAAGTTTCTCATGGAAACAAAAGCTGGAGTTGCAATCTTACGATGCCAGAGAAGACTGATGTCTCAGCCCAACTGTGAGCCCCAGAGAATCCCCTCTTAACTTTTTGGATCTATTTGCATTTTTGGTGGCTCCGACGAGCCCTGTCCACATTAGGGAGGGTAGTCCAGTTTACTCAGATGAAGGAGTCAATTATTAACCTCGTCCAGACGGCCTCACAGATGGACCCAGAGTACCACCTGACCACATCTCTGAGCATGTCTTATGGCCCGGCCACGTAAACAGTTAAAATTAATCACCATTGTTAACCATCGTGATGGAAATCCCGAAAAAGGAAAAATGATAGAAATCGCTAAATGATCAGTGGTTGCCGGGGGAGAAGGAGGTGCAGAGAGGGGTGAACAGGTGAAGCACAGCAGGTATTTAGGGCAGTAAAATTATTCTGTCTTATACAGTATTGGTGGTTTTTATAGCAGTATGAATTTGTAAAAATAGACAAATTTCGGAGCAAACGGAGTATATCTTACTGTATGCAAATCTTCATTAAGGAGGCCGGAGCATCCCAGAAAGGAATGCTGACGGACAAATAAAACCTAAAATGTGTTATGAAGGTATGAAATGCCCTCAGTTAATGGAGTGAGGCGAGAGATGCTGACCTAAGTCACTTTGGACGTGAATGGAGTCTGTGAGATCAAGGGCCAAAAGGAACAAAACGTAATAACTGTATGCTGGATGATAAGGAAAACAATCAAGGCTGACAGAGTTTGGGAGTGGACAAGTTGACTCCAAAGAGCATGGCGTGGGGGCCGTTCCATTTCTTAACTGCAGGGGTTCTGTGGCTGCGCATGTGTTTCCAAATTCTCAGAACTGTACACTAAAATAGATGTGTTCTGACATATGCGAATTATTCTCAATTTTAGAAAGTAAAAAGGTCTGAGTTGCAATAGCTACTGCAACTCCTTATGTGGCTGGCTGGCTTCATGCTCTCCAGGGTCCAGGCCTTAGCCCTATTCCACTCCTTGAAGAAGGCCTGTCTGTGCAAAACCATCTACAAGCAATAAAGACATGGGTCATGATTTCTCTTTTATCGTCAGCACGGTTGCACCCTACTTGCATCAGGAAGGGTCCAGGCAAAAAACCAACCGGACCCTGGCACGTGTGCAGGGTGAGCCAAGCAGGTTAAAGCGGGTGTGGGGACATGCATTTGACAGGAACTGTGATCTCTGGTCAAGGAATGAACCAAACCAGGAGGACTCGGACCCCACTCCATCTCCTCTGTCGGTGTCCTGGATGTGGCCCGTGTGGACCAAACTGTGCCAGAAAGCAGAGGGGAAGGGCGCCTAGTGACGTAGGCCATGAAAGTCAGCTCCTGGGTTACAGAGGCTGAGGGACAGGTGCACACCTCATCTCACCCAGCAGCCAGCAGACAAAAGCTTCTCGAGCTTCCAGAACTCTCTAGAACTTTCTAACACCTACACAGACAGCTCTCTGTCTGAATGTGAAAAGGTCAAAGAGAAGGGCCAGGAAGCGCCGTGTGGGATGTCAGGGCCAGGTGACTGCTAGAGTCTGGCTGTTGGAAGCACCCACTCTGTTCCCTCCCTAGGAAAAAGAAAAACCTTCGTATGCCCAATTAAATGTTTTAAAATACACACAGCAGACAAGCCAAAGGACGGGACTGGTAGCCTGTATGCGCTAGTGACGCAGGCCCATCCTCTGTCAGTGGAGATAAACAGCTCTCCTAAATTTGGACAAAAGTCATCAAGGGGTCACCGTCAAGTCACCAGCACACTGCAGTCAAGGGGAGGGAGGGAAGAGCAGGAGGAGGACAAGCCAGGTCTTCTGACTGGTGCTGGGGGAAGCAAGATCTCCTGGCTAAAATGAAGGCTGCCTTCAGAGGCCACACTCACCACGGTGCCCAGCACACAACTGCAGCTTAATCTGTGTTTGTCGAATGATGGAAAATAGGAAGAGCTGTAAGTGTTTATCTGAAGTGGTACGATTTACACCATGGTCCGATTTCCATTCTGTGGCTCACTGATGGACTAGGCCTCTGAGTTCATCATCCACATCTGCTGGAAATCCTTCAGCAGGTCAAGGGGACGCCAGACTCCCACCAAGGTACCTGGCCTCTAACCCTCACATCCTGCCCATCTCGATTTCTTCTTCAAATACCCACCGGCACCTTATCCAGCCACTCCCACCTCCTTCCTGCTGCCCCACCAGGTGGCCACGGCAGCACGACAGCTCTGGGGACCCACTTGCTCACCTCTGTCCCAGCTCCTGTGCGTCCCTGAGGACCCTGCTTAGGCCCACGCCCTCGGAGCATGTGTCCTGTACCTGTGGTCCTCCTGGTGCTCCCCCACCGGCCCCAGCCCTGGGTGGAGGAGTGATTATTTCTGAGTCACCTTCCAAGTAGGTGCTTAGTACTTGGTGGTTGAATGGCAGCATTTGTAAAGTACATTCTCCTCCAAGGAAAAAGTGATCCTGGCAAGGAGGAATAGTCATACATTATTTGATCGCAGGGTGGAGCTGGACAGGACTGACTGGTTTTAAAAAGGAAAAACACACACAGGAGTGTCCATAAAAGTTGCTATGGCACTGAATTTCTATTTTCAAATTCCAGGCAGAGCCAAGTATGAATTTCAGCATGGTGAACAAAAGGCCGTGTCCATCCTGGAGAGTGCATGAGGCTGGCCCGGCACCTGACAGCAAGGGAGGAACTGGCTTGAGTTCGTGGCAGGGACGGCGGTCTGCACAGTGAGATGAAGTACGGCCTCGGCAGGGCCGTGAATGGCTGCAGGCCGCCAGGTCTGGCTGGGCTATGTGGGCCTGGGCCAGTCGGCTGCTGACAGACCCACCCCTGCCCGACCCACACACCACACTGCCCCCGAGCCTCTGCCCCCGCACCATCTCTGTCTCCTTCCCACTGGCTATGAGCTCCAGGTCACATCCCAGGACCTGGCTTTTCCAATGAATGAAGTGAATAACGGACAGAGAAAGTGAAAAGAAAATGAACAAATTAGCTCTAGATGCTCCTTTTGCCTTCGACATACTTGACGGGTATCTGAGATCCTTCTTATTCCACTTGGACCTTGGAGTCCTGACATCTGGCCCACAGTGTGAAGCCAGGGCAGGACGGGCATCCCGGATCACCCACCTCTCCCACCCCTGCTTCCCCAGTGTGTGATCTTGGCTGAGTCCTCGGGCTCCTCAAACTCAGTTTTCCTATTTGTGTAATAGAACAAACCCCGTGATTTTGTGGTTCCCAAAGGGCGTGCCCAGGTGCCGCAGTAAGTCATGACAAGCTCAGCCGGCACCAGAGCATCTTAGTCCGCTGGTCAGAGGCAGGGACAGACCTACCTGGGGCAGGCCACCACGTCTGAAGTGGGGTGGGGCCGGACTTGGGGACCTTCAACATGCAGAATCCAGTACCACCTGGATAGACAG
Organism: Hystrix cristata; assembly: GCA_004026905.1. Taxonomy (NCBI): domain Eukaryota; kingdom Metazoa; phylum Chordata; class Mammalia; order Rodentia; family Hystricidae; genus Hystrix; species Hystrix cristata. Next base: position 24,650 of record PVJO010016819.1, read on the forward strand.
CGTCAGAACTAGGCAGAATCAGAAGACACCTCACTGGTGTCTGCCAGAGGAGCCATTGCTGGCCGGCCGGAAGGGAGAAACCCACAGATTTGGGGATCGCAGAAGTCTTCCCTGTGGACTGCCGAGGAGAAGGTGGCTTGTGCTGCTACACAGTGTCATGGTGCTGTGAGCATTTCACGAGACAGGAGGGCCTGCGAGTCTGCTGCTTGTTCAGTGGCCCGTGATGTTGGCCAACCCCAACTCGCTCTCTGGACCAGTTTCTTCACAGAACTCTACTCTTTGTGTGAATCTCCATTTAAATGAGAAGAAACCGAAATGTTAACAAGAAGACTGTGAACAGAAATAAAAATTATTTTATTGTCCTCCAAAGTACAAATCGACTAGAATAACAAAATAGTCCAAGAAAAAGCCCACATAGAACCAGGAGGCACAAGAATCCCTCAGAGGCATCCCATCCAGGAAATGCAACCCTCGGACAGTTCCAGTGTCCACTGGCCACCAACCACTAAAAGAGAATAAACAATCCTGGAGCTTCGAGGCTGGAAATCCACCCCAAAATGACTCCGCCCAGCAGTAGGTAATTCCTGCACACAGTCTGCCTGCAGCGGTGAGTTGAATAACTCACTGATCGTGACTAATCAGGCATCAAGTGCTCTGCCTCTCAGGAACTAAATGGACTGGAAACAATTTATTCTCTTATATCGAGTCTATTTTTATTTTTTTAGTGACTGTCTTGTTTGTTTGTTTCCAAGGTATCCACCACTACATCCATTATGTTTTTTAAACCAACCAAGCCATGACTTGATAAGAGATTAATAATATATAAATGTTATGTGTTTAAGCAGGAGTTGCTGTGTCATTTGTGCAAAAAGATCCAAAAGAAAAAAACGTAAAAAAAAATCCAGAAAAATAGCCATTGGCTCAAAGGCCCAAACACCAAAAGGAACATGTCAGCATTCTTCTTCCAAAGAAATTTCAAACTAGCTGTGCACGTCAGTCCATTCTTTACGGAATACAGCGTACTGTTGAGCAGAAATGCCGAATATCATCAGAGTCCCCAGTGGCCTCGGCCAGGAGCGGGATCAGCGGTCACTAGCACAGACAGGACAGCGGTGAGTCACAATGGGATGACCGTGGAGTCTCTTTTCTCAACCCTGCAGGGCTCTCTTCTCCTTCCCCATCCAAGTCTATTTATTGCACCAGGAGCACCAAAAAGTATAAGAATAAAGATCTTGGGTTTTGTCTGAGTCTAAACTGACCTTAAATTGTTGCTTTGTGCTTCTAAATGTCCAGGTGCACAGCAGGTTCTTGTAGGATGGAACGTGATCGGGAGAGAGAGCCCCAGGGAGTTGGAGAGCTTTTCCATCTCTAGGGAAACGCCTGCCCCTCCTCTGAGGGGGTGAGTGGCAACGCTAGGAAAGAAGCTCGCCTGGCCACAAAGAAGCAGGAAAGGGCCAGCTTGACCTCGTCCTGAGGCCTCTGAGAAACCTTCGCAAGCCATACACATCATCCACTGAACTTGGATGTCTTTGCTGTGTAGCCCGTGTGCCTAGAATGAAAGGACTGTGGGGTGATCTCAGGTCCCCTCTGTTCCCTGCATGCCCCTGAGTCCGAACAGTGCCGGGTCCACGGCCATTGCTTGCACACAGTGCTCACATCCACAGATAAAGGCTGGGTGTCCTCACAGGCTGTACAGCACGGTGTGAGAGTCTCCACACACCCCAGTGTTGTCTCTCTCCTTCCATCTTTGAGACATAGGCAGAAGGTGAGTGTCATCTCCACTTCCCAGCAATAATGCTAAAATTCCAGAAGGTGAGTGGTTGCCAAGATGGTGCGGGCAGCAGGCCCAGAGCCCAGGCTGGGAGCTTGCCAGCCACAGGAAAAGGTGTTGCCGAAGTGACCCAGACTGTCCCCAGAGGCCCTGCATCTTCCTGCACCATCGGCTCCGCCACTCCTCTGGGTCTGGAGCTCGCAGAAAGCCGGGATCAAAGCTGTGCAGGGCGGGCAGGAGCACGGGACAGGGATGGGGCCTGTTCCCAGGAATCAGTCTCAGCTGCCCCAATACTGCGTCACACAGCTGCTCTCTTCATTGGAACGTGGAGGACGGGGCAGACTGTGAGGGGCTCCTGCGGTCTCACCGCCATCTCCTAGCAAGGTTGGTCCCCATCCAAGAAATGCATGTAGGGTCTGTGGAACGAGACACAGGGAACAAGGGCTCCCAATGCCAGAGGAGCACACGGGAAGGGCATGACCTCCTCTTTGACCCTTCTCCCTCACACCCCAAGCAAGATTGGTTTCCCTCTCTTCCTGCTGCACTGGGCAATTTCTCCCAATTTAATCTCTGTGTCCCCCAAAAGCTCACGTGTTGGAAATTTAACCTAATTCTTACGTTGGTCGCATTGGCAGGTGGGGCCTTTGGGAAATGATCAGGATCAGATGAGGGAGTGAAGGTGGGGCCCATGATAGGATTAGTGGCTTGCTAACAGGGGAAGGGAGTCCTGAGCTGGCTCCTGCTCCTTTCTCTGGCCACATGATACTTCCACAAAGTGATGACTTAGCAACAAGACCCTCTCCAGATGTTGGCTCCTTGACCTCGGACTTCCCAGCCGGTCTCAGACATCCTGTTATATCAGCAAAACTTAAATTAAGACATCCTTCCCAGGCCTGATCACAAACTCTTCCCTTCTTTTTCTTTTCTTTTCTTTTTTTTTGGGGGGGGTGTTGCAGAGTTACTGGGGATTGAACCCAGGGCTTTTGCACTGAGCTACATCCCCAGATCTTTTTTACCTTTTATTTTGAGACAGGGTTTTGATAAGTCATTAAGTTGTCCAGGCTGGGCTCAAATTTGAGATCCTCCTGCCTCAGCCTCTCAGAATAGTAGGATTACTGGCATACCACAAAGTCCAGGTAAAACGCCCCCTTTTTTTTCCCACTAGTCTTGTGGAGTTTGCATTTTGCAGGTCATCTTCTGGAATCTGTGGTTGGCTTTGTCCAGATGGCCTGATTGGGGCAGGAAACTTTAGGTAATAACATTCCATGGCTGGCAGGAATCTCAGCCGTCCACATCGCTGGTGTGGGAGCCGAGCTCAGAGTGGGGAAGCAGCTTCCCAAGATCATACGTGAGTTAGTCATGAGGAAAGTCATATTTTCCTCCCTGCACACCCCACCCTCTTTCTCCCAAGCAGATTCCAGCAGGACGAGTGAGTGTCACAGGAAAGCGCATGGAGGTGGCTTGGTGGACCTCCCCTGTGGAGATGACATGTCCTGTAACTACACACATTCCTAGTCGCATGCACTCCCACCGACAGGTTCCTGGACAGATGCGGCACACACACTTAAGTGTGTTCTGGCCCCGTGTTCCTGTGCCAACCTGCAGGGGGCTTTGAGCTGATCGGGAGGACGTGGGCAGGAAATGAGGGTAATTCTCACAGCAAGTCTACTTCTCCAAGAAGCATCACTCTTTTTTAAAGTTTAGAAAAGCAAAAACTATCCTTATAATATTTACTTAGCAGACAGAAGAAAGTGAAGCCAGCCTCACTGAGAAAGAAACAACTCCCAGAAATCACAGTCAGATGGCCAGTCCTGGCCGGGCTGCCTGGAGCAAGAAGATCGCGCCCCAGGCTGGTCCTGACACTCTGGAGGAGGCCTGTACCCGGGCCGAGAGGACATTCCAGGGCTGCATCCAGACCAGCTGCAGGGGCTTTGTTCTCACTGCCATTCCATTAAGAACCGAAAAGGCACTTTTCCTTTGAAGTGTTGGCACTCTGAGGTCAGAAATGAGACCCAGGGAACCCACAAGCACACATGCACCAAAACAGGAAGAATTCCCCTCCTCGTCCCCATTTTAGACTGTCCTAAACCTAGATGGTTTACAGCGCTGTCACACTTGGGCTGCTCCCACGAGAGGAACGCAATTTACACTTTCCCAAAATATGTTTTCTGCGCACAATGCTGATCGACACGGAAGGAAACGATGCACCCAGTCTGCCCTGAAATACATGTTTCAGGGAGCCATTTTAAGAAGGGGGGGCAGAAAGACAGACAATCAGCTAAGAACATATTTCAAATTGTAATGTGAGCAGTGTGTGTTTATGCAAGATGGTGTTGATTTTCTAAATTTCTGAATTTGTGTTTTTTCCCCTCAGATTATGGTCTTGCATGAGCTGCAGTTTAAGCAGGAAGCAGAAACCACATAACAGACTAAACAGGGAAAGCAGGGCATGAAGGATTATGGAGTAAAGTGGGGCTAGAGAAACGGGATTGGCTTGTAAGAAGCAAACTCTAAAGAAGACAGGAGCAGCAGCAGTTGGGAACAGCCACTCTTCCTGGAGCTGGGACAGCGCACTCAAGGGAGACCCTCAGGGATCCACCCCACCAGGGCAGAGCAGATTCTGGGGGAGGATGCCACCAACCTCACTGAATAGCAGAGAATTGCTGTGTGCTGCACCAGTACAAGAAATAAGTCCTCTAAAACTTGTGAAAATGTGTTACACAGGGCCCCCCGAAAGCTGTTCACATGAAGTTGTCTGGATGGAAGTGTTCTTCCTCAAAGCCCCCCATTTCAAAGTGCAGGAGACCCTGCTGGCTGCCACACACCGCATGAGTTGGACATTGGAGAGGTATGTATGCTGCAGAAGCTCACTAGGGGCTCCAGGGGCTGCCACAGACACTGCAGCAACTTGCCAAGAAAATGCCCTGGAAGCAAGAAGGAAAACCCAACCCCAGCAGTGATTCTGGAGGCCTCTACTGACATATATTGTGCCGGCACGCAGGGAAATACTCAAAGGGCCCACCTTTACTTTTGCAAATGAGGCGACAAAGGCTAAATCTGAAGCTCAGAGGCGGTAATTTGACAGCTGTCACAGTCCACCCCTTCGGCTCCCCAGCTTTCATATGCACCCTTAATGCACACTTGAACATCTGTGTAGCAAAATAACTCCATATATGTACCTAACAGGGGACAAGATGCATCTACCTGGCATATAAGTGAAGAAATTCTTACCCTTTCCCCAAAATAAGGAGACACATAGTCCCAGGCATTATAGTGATCATTGCTTATATTAGCTACTCCTCAAATTCCATCATAATCTCCCTGAACCTCTTGGCAAAAATTATAAAATTAATTTCCAACAACATGTCCATAGAGAAAAAAACAGAAGAGTGAAAAAATATGGAAAAATACTTTCAAGCAAATAGAAAATATCCAAAGCTTACACTAACTTTGTTTCTGTAATTTGGTGGTAGGCCATATTAGTATGTAGGGCTTCCTTCTTCTGCTGTTACCTATTTCTTTGCTCTTAGTGAGAACCATGGTTACTCTGGCTCTTCGCCTGGTAGAGAAACCAAGTCTTATTCCCCAAACATTTAAATCCTGGTCATTCTGCCTTTTCCTTGTTTTCTCTAGACTTGTCCTAAACTTTATTAGTCAGTAGTGTTTACATGGAAGTACTTAGAGACACTCAGAGAATTCTCTGTGTCCCAGGTATGGTCCCAATTGGGCATCAGCAAACTAATATTCCCTTGGTGATCAGGATCAATCCCTCCAGCCAGGGAACCAACTCCTCTTTTGACCATTAGTCCAGTGGCATCAGGACCCCACCTGACCACGTGTAGGTCTTATGCAGCTCAACAGAGTCATCAAATGCCCCCGATGAAATCACTCCTGCCTGGCAGTACAAGGTCTCCACACTTGCAGGGCTCTAAGTTGCTAGGGTGGAAACTTGAGCCTGGACCCTTGCATTCTTGACACATTGGTCTCTCGCTCAAAGCAGATAATGCATCCTGCAAGACAGAGCCCTGTTTTTAAGAAATAATTTATGAAGCCATTTTAGGAACACAAGCAGAACAAAAGACACCCAGAAACCAAATACACAAATCAATTAGGAATATTTCAAATTGTAATAATGTGAACAGAGTGCTGTTTATTCAATGTTGATGTTTCAAAATTTTAAACTCACATTTTACCCCTTAAAACAGTAATAAATACAAAAAGGAAAGTTGAAAAATACTGTCTTAAAGGTTATGTGCTTGATGCTGCACTTACTATCCCCCCAGCAGTGTTTTTGACAGCCGCGTCTCAGCACTACCTCAGGTAGGAGTGACCTTATTACCAGGAATGTTGGTAAAAGAGACTCAGGTCAGGCTTCCACGGCCACAACAATTCCTGGAGGCATTTTTTCTCCAGAGTCTGAGGATTCCCTGGAGAAGTATGTTTCTCATTCTACCTCCTCTGAGAGGGAAAAGATAAGAAATTCAGGAAAAGAAAGAAGTAACAGGAAAAAAAGATGTCAGGGAAAATAAATCCTGTGAAATATGAAAAATATTTTATGTACATTGCTAAATAGTCTTATCTCTGCTAGAGATGGCAGGTCTATAAAGTTACAGCTGTGCCCTAGATTCATCAGAGACCAAAACTCATTTGAATCTGGTTGGTTAGTTAGTTAGTTGGTTGGTTTTCCCATCCTGTCACCCTACCACTGATATCACAGTGTCCATGGGAGTCTGTGTAGGAAGGTCTGTATGCTTGGATCTTTCAGGACAACTTTAAGTAAAATATTTAAAAGTGAACATAAGAAGAAGCTGGGAGGCAAAGCAACAGAAGGCTTACAGACCAGAGAATTTATGGTTTTACGCTCTGTGGATTTGGGAGCAAGAAAAGAGAGAAAGAAACCAACAGCTCATTTCAAAACCGCGGTTGTAGAGACTCGGCAGCAACAGGAAGAGTGGCTGGAACGCTGTGGTGGGATATGGAGCCTGATGCATTAGCCAAACCTCACTGGTGATGAGTTAGTTTCTAACATCCACCCTCGGCCTCTCCCATGGTGATGAACTTCCTGCTTTGGACTCTGCGGAACAACCAAATGGAGCACGTATTTAGTGGATCTGCGGCCACCCAGAGACCTCTGGGTAACTGATGATTTCCCTGTTCTAACCAGGGCAGATGTGAATACGTTCTGTTTCACAGAGCAAGAAGAGAGGCGGAGAGCATCCTGCAGGAGCACAGCCCAGCGCGCGGCCCCCAGCGGGGTCCAACCCCTCCGACCCCACATGAGCAGTCGGGGCTGTGGCCCTGAGAGACGGGAAGCATCGAGGCACCTCTTCCTGGCCAAGAGGATGGGACATTTGTTTCTGTGGCTGAAGGTGTTTGGCCGACTTCTTTGGGAGGACATTATTGTGAGATAAAGAATTACAGTAGATTTTCCTAAGATTCTTCCAGTATACCAGCTTAAGTGATCCTTAAATCGTAGGTTCCTAAGAGTGAAAAAGGCAAAAGCTTCAGCAGGTTTAAATGAATGATGATAACTAGTAAGGAATATAAAACGGACATTTAAAATCAAAACTTCAAAGCAAATGTGCAGACTTGGTACCTGGATCTTGGCTTCTTTCTCTTTTTTTGTGCTGGGAATCAAACTCAGGGCCTCGGTGTTTGCTAGGCAAATGCGCTACCACTTGAGCTAAATCCTCAGCTCCCGGGTCTTAGTTTCTAACACTATCATTTGACAATAAAAGGAACCAGGCACCTTGGAGAAATGATTGATTCCAGGACAGGGCAGAAAATATACAAAATTATCCCGGAGCATCTTGTAGTGCCAGAAAGTAAGGAAGCGCTCAAAAATTTTTAAAAGGAAAAAAAGAACATTTTTGTAAAAGGAAAAAGAAATGAACAATGGAGTCAGGTCAAAAGGACGCAGGGGCCAAGTGTAAGCACAAAGGAGCAAAGTGCTAGCAGATAAACTCTCCAGCCCCACTCACTAACAACTGTGGTTGTGTAATTCAGGGGCTACAGATCATTGTCAGTTTAAGGAAAAATATAAAACCACAATTTTTGTGATTTTTAATCCTGCCAATTAATGTAATGATAAATCAAACAGGAACCAATTCCCACCAGGTGGGTGAACTCACATTTGAAGAACAAGTGGCACTTCTGGGGCCAGATGTGGCCAGCAGGCCCAATGCTAGAGACTTTTTCCTAGAAGAATCGTGCTGGCCTCAGGCGTGTCACCCGAGCACCTCCTTGGTGCACCCTCTGAGTGACTTTCCCCGTAGCCTTGTAGCTATTGGTCTTGGCACCACCACAGCACTGACTCACGGGGCCGATGAGCCACTGGCTCCCCGCAGCCTCCACGCATGCAGCTGAGCTCCACCTGTCCCACCCCACGGGGCCTCTCCAGTCCAGTGTCAGGGCCTTCCAAGCCGGAGGGAACTAGGTGTCTTTGTGTCCTGCCCCTCACCTCTGTAGATGAGGAAGTGCATGAGAGAGAAGCTAGACCACTTGCCATGGCCACGCAGTTTGTCATGGCCGAGCCACACATCACGTCTGTTCCAGACTTGGCCCTGGTCCCTACCTCTTCCCTCCCTGACTCCTCTCCCACAAGAAGTAGGCACAGGGCCACCTGGGACCCCAAAAGTATGTCTTCAGCAGCTCTGAGTTCACACTAGCTCTCTGATCCTTCAGGGATTCACTTCCTACATAGAAAGAAAAGACAGGAGTGAGACTCACAGTGGACAGGTGAAGGATACCACCGGCAGTATGGATCACTTTCCAACACATTGCGAACTAGTGGAAATTCCATTCAACTCAGCTATTCCCCTTCTGGGTATCTTTGCAAAAGAGTTAAAGACATCATATTACGGGGACGCATGCACACCGATGTTTGTGGCAGGACAATTCACAGCAGCTGAATCTTGGAAGCAGCCTGTAGGTCCACCAACAGATGAATGGATAAAGAAAAGGTGGTATTTATACAATGGAGCACTACTCTGCCATATAGAAGGATAAACTTGAGTCATTTGTAAGAAAATAGATGCACCTTGAGACTATAACGTTAAGTGAAATATATCAGACACACAAGCTTAAACATTACATGGTTTATCTATATAAGAAACACAGAGTATAAATAAAGAACAAAATAAAAGATAGATAGGAAGTAGGGAGATCTTTCTCAAAAGTGAAGGAGTTGATCAGGAGAGCGGGGATAAGGGATGACAAAAAGAAATAGGGATGTGTTGTGTATATGTACCAACTCAACACAAGGAATGTAAACATTATGTCCTGCAAACACAGACTAATAAAAAATATGGGAAAGGAGGCTAGGGATTCACCTCAGTGGTAGAGCACTTGCCTCTCAAGTGCAAGGCCCTGAGTTCAATCCCCAGTACGCCCTCAAAAAAAATAGGAAAAAGGAATATAAAAAATTTCAAGCTGAACATATAAATCATGTCTGTGTTTCTCTAACTTAAAATAAGTTTAATAAAAAGTATTAAGTAACTGAATGTTTTAAAACAAAAACACAAAAATCAGTATGGAATAATTAGTTGACTTTACAATTTTAAGGGTGGCAAAAATTTCTCCAAGTAAAACTTCACTCAAAACCCCTCAAGAAAATAATTTGCTACATGAAATAAAAAGCCTCCACATCTCTAGAAACACCACGGTTATGTTTCAAGACAACTAAGTGAAAAAAAAAAATAGCCGGTTTGATGTTCTTAATGTATCAAAACATTTGCAAATCATTAAGAAAAAGATAAATATATGCAACTTGAAGAAAGGACAAAATATTTGAGAGCTTGCAAAAGAAAATGTGAAGAACCAATAAATATATCAAATGTGTTGTATTTAACTTAGCAAAGGTACTGAAATTTAAGATAATAAACATTATCGTTTCCAAATACTAGTGCATAAATGGAAAGATGATTAATGAAACTCTTCATGGGCAAATCCACAGGGAAGTGGGCTTCTTACTCCCCAGCAGGGTGAAGGCAGCGTAGGTTAAGCTTTTCAGAATGCCATCCAGTCACAGGTTCTCAGGCACATCCAATGGCTTCTAGAAAACTATTTTAAAAGGCAGTCAGCTGTGTAGACAAAGCTGGCCATCATCTTGCTGTTGAACAAAAAATCAGGAGAACTCTACACACCCATAAATAGATACGCCACTGAAGAATCAAGTATTGGATTCCATGCCACCATTACTTGAACTGTGCAGCAGAGATGAGTTTGAGTTTGAGAAAATATTTCCCTCTAACTTGGAGTAAAAAGGAAGTACATTTCATACCCATCCGTGCATGGACAGACACTTGAACATTTTTGGTTAGGTGCTGCATTACAGCTCATTTAGTGAACGGAAATACAGTCTAGAACTATGTTAGTGTTACGTGAAGAAAAACACAATACTTAGGAAGTATTGTAGTGTATTGTATTAGGCCACTTTCTGTTACTGTAATAGAGTACTTGAAGCTAGGTATTTCATAAAGAAAGAGGTTTATTTATAGCCAAGTGTGGCAGTGCACACCTGTAATCCCAGTACTCTTGGAGACTGAGGCACGAGGATCCCAAGTTCAAGCTGAGCCTGTGCAATTTACCAACTCAGCAAGACCTCAAAAATAAAAATAAAAATAGCTAGGGATGTAGCTTAAGGGGAAGGCCCTGGGTTCAATCCCTAGTACCATGCACACACACACACACACACACACACACACACACACACACAGAATTTCATGTAGCTCACAACTCTGGGGACTTGGGATGACACCTGCATCAGGTAAAGCCTCATGACAAATGCCATCACGGTGGGATGGGAAGCCAGAGAGCGGGCGGGTCTGTAGCACAGCATGTTGCTCTGGAGAGAAGGAACTGAGGATGAGGTCCCCAGCTCTACCATCCCCGTAGGCTCATCTCTTAAAGGTCCCCATCCCAACCCTGCCACTGCAGGGACCACACTTCCAGCACATGACCTTGGGGGAGAATCTGCATCCAAGCCATGGCATGGAATCATGTTTTCGTTCCATTAAAATGTGTGCCGTTGTAATGTGTGAAACATAAACAGGAAAAGTGGCATCGATATTCCGAATATAATCCTGAGAAGAGAAAAAGCAAAGATGTAAATTAACGCTTTTTTGTTTAAGAAGTGAATGAAGAGTAAAAAGAAGGGCACAGAACAATACTTGGAATCATCAGCAGGTTGAGGAACTTGGACTGGTTTATTCTTCGCGCTTTCCTCTATCCATCCACTGCTCCTTTCTCAAGCCTTATGTATTACTTTCATAATAAAAATATTGTTAAAATAATTTGTCTCCAGTTCTTTAGGAAAAAAATGAAATACCCCTGAGAAAGAACAGAGACATTTGTAGAACAAATTCTATTGCTCCTACATGTGAAGATTTTTTTGTTTTTGACCAAACAAATATTTTGTTTTCCGCCTGTAGATCATGAATGTCGTTTTATTTGATATCCAGTTCTCATGCTTGACCTGCAGTGAAATGATTAATGACTTTCTTTGGGAAGATCGTTAAAGTACTTACAAGTGCTGAGGATTTTATATACTTCGGTCTCGCACATGAAAGCAGAAAGTCTTTTTTATTTTTTAATTCCTCTAACAAGTGACAGAAATGCCTAAAAGTCACTTTATTGGGAGACAGATAATAGGAAACAGCTCTGTTTCTGCCCCAAGTGACTTCATGTGGTTTCTATGGTAAAAAGTTTATTTCTGTGGAAATAGCCTCTTCCCAGAGTGCTCCAGGTTCAATGTCACGTCTACGCTCGGTGCCCTGCTTCGAACTGTTAGGAATGTATGACGGTGAGTCTGGATCCTCCACGAGGCGCTGCCTGCCAAAGAAAATAACTCTGAAGCCGTGGCGCTGGGCAAGGCCCCTGCCTCTCCCGGGAGCTCGCAGCCTCCTCGCTGAGGCTTCCAGAGCAGCCCAGTGGGCTAGGGCCCGCGAAGACCCCATTTCTCTCCCTCGGTGTCCCACACCCCTCTCCCACTCTCCTCACCTCAGCTGGGCTCCGCTGCCCCCAGGTCCCCGGAGACTCAAGTTTCCTCTCCTCCCGTGGCGCTGCCCTCGTTCCCGTCTCTGTCCCCCAGAAATGCCTCAGCTGCATCCCTCCAGGCAGGTTGTAGGGGACAGTATTGCCCCTCTCTAGGACCCGGTGTTTACTTCCGAGTCCACACGGCCTGGGTTTGAACCCCAGCTCGGCTCCTTCTGGCTGTGGGATCTGGGCTAAGTCGCTTCTGTCTCTGTGGACGGGACCACAGTGGACACAGACACAGAACCGCAGGGATGGGAAGGGGCTGGGCCTGAGGAGCGAGGCCACGCCTGGCCACGCCGGGCTCTGCTCTGGGTAAGGAGAGCAGCGTGGTCCTCGTCCGCACCCTCAGTTACAGCTCGCGCAGCTCACTGAGATCCACGCGCTCGATCTGCACGTGGTGCGAGACCAGAGAGCCTCTGCCGTGTCCACGGCCCTGATGACAAGGACGGAGGGCACCGTGCCACGCCCGGCTCCAGGCTCCTCCCTGCTTTCTGCACCTTCCAGTCACACAATGGAGGTGGCTTCCTGAACATGACGCCTGCCCCACATGCCACTGGGAATAAGTAAATAAAACAGCCATCAGTTAGGAGTGTGCAGTCACTCTCTGCTTGGCTAATAAGCAACCACATCCCTGTGGACTGACCCCAGCGGAAGCCTGTGCAAGGGAAGCGCCAGAGAAAAGGCAGCCCCCAGTCTGTTTGAAAGGGCTGAGTAAATATTAGTACTTCTCCCTTTGAACGCAGGCAAAGGGGGCTCCTACCCTTTTCTTATGGCTTTTCCATTGCCCTTTCGTTAGCAAAAGGCTGGTTGCAAAACCCTAAGTTGAAGTCTGAATTCTTTTTCCATACTGGGCAGCTCACTGCCAAGTGGGGAAAGGAATGAGTCTACAGCCTCTGTTCCCCGGCCCGCTGGCAGGGTCCCCGGAGGCAGCCGCGTCTTGTCAGGAGACAGAAGGCTCGGGAGAAGGCCTGGCTCATCCTCCTTCGCATTGTCCGCAGCGGGGGCGGCACTAGCCAAGCCTGACTTCATTTGACTCCGGGCCTCCTGCACCCTAACTGCCACTGCGTGGTCATCCGCATGGCGATAGTCACTTAACTCCCTGTTCAACTAGGGGCTCTTCAGTGACCGTGCAGCAGAGTTTAACACGGTTGCCCAGCTACAAATCTTGGCATTTCTCACCTAGTCGGCCACACGCCACTCTGTTTCCCCAAGAAATGACACCTGCCCCTGGCAGCTCCGGCCATCAGCCGCGTCTGTACTGGGTGTGTAGTGTCAGGGATCTTTAAGGCTTTGGACTCAAAAACACAGGACTTCAGGACCAGAGCCTGCATTTGTTCGGCAGTATGCAAGCATGCTTTTCTAAGTTACAGTACAAATTTGTATGACTTTAAGATTGTTCAGAATTTATATGATTTAGTTTCTAGGAGCTCAAATTTGGACTTCCATAGGGCAGTTTGTTTATGGTTACAAAACTTTATATTCAATTAAGCTGAATGCAAGGAATAGTTGTCTGTTTGGCAGCGGGGAGACCATAGTATTAGAACACAGAAAGTTCACAAAAATTCCATAAGCCAAATAGATATTTGACCTGACTTTCATTTGCCCCAACTACTCGGTGAGCTGCTGGAGGGGAACAGCCGTGTGGTTGCTCTATGCAGGCCGGCAGTGGCTTGCACTCGTATTAATCATTTTAACAAGGCAGGTGGTGTCCTAGAGGTCTCCTGTCTCAGCCCTAACACTTGGTGGCATCCAGAATATCCTCTCCATATTCCTAATGAGTAGAAGATTTTTGATGTTAAAGGTAATATTAGCAGAAACTTAGCAAATCCATCATATCTACTAAAATAAATTCACTTTCTGCCAGGTTGCTGATCTAAATTACAAAACTGCACCCTAGGTTTTCCATTCTCTTGTTTCATTCTGACAGCTCTCAGTGGACGCCCGGCTCCCGGGTGGTACCGGCTCTGTGGAGTCAGGAGGGCTAGCCCGGCGGTCGCTGAGGGCTTGTCGTTTGAGGAACCTCCGTACAAGGGTGTGACAGTGCAGTCGCTAGTAGGCGCCTGATAGGCCGCCGGGCTCGGCTTCAGCTGAAGCACAAACTGGATAGTTCCTCTCGCCCGGCAGCACCGGCGGGATCCTCAAAACCAGTGGAATCACAGCCCCGTGGAGCTGGGCACCATGGAGCGCATCGATGACGCAGGAGTAGCCACTTTGGTGAGAGCAAAAGCTGGGTGTTAGTAAGGGGCGAGGGCGAGGGCTGGCCATGACACTGAGATGACAATGAGGGTGGCTGGAGAAGTCTCCGAGTCAGAGGGACTTGCCGGAGCTGTGTGGGTTTTCTTGTTCACTTGTTTCCGGACAGGCCCATTAGGGCGAGTGCTGGAACTGAGGCAGGAGGCTGAAGACACAGAGAGAGGGGCTGGAGGTTGAGGCCCTGAGCCGGGGAAGCACTGGCGGGCTTCGCAGGTGCCGACCGCGGGACCCCAGGGCCAGGTGGGAAGGGGAAACAAGAGAGGCGTGGTTGGTGGGGACTGGGGGGGCCATTTGGGGACCCTGAGTCCCAAGGCCACACTCCAGGTGACATCTCCTTCAAATGCCAGCTTTAGGGTCTGCACGGAGCTGGCTGTCTGCACGTGCATTTGTCCTGAGACAGAAATTCACTTCATGCTGAAGAAAAAATACAAAGCAATTCTTGTCCTCGTGATTTCTGCCTTTTGCTCCCCGGAACCTGCGGAGGTCTTGTCTGCGTCCCGTCCCAGCCGGCCTTCTGTGGCACCGCAGACCTCACCCTGCGAGGGCTTTCGCCCCGCTCTCACCCGCTCCTTACAGACGAGGAAACAGGAAGAGAGAGAGCAAGCTAACTAGGAGGAATTTCAACGGGCTGCACATAGAGTGCTGCACTGAACTTCGACAAGAATGCACACACTTCTGGAAGGAGAGGAACCCTGAGAACTAGTGTGTGAACTGGCCACACCCCAGCAGGCCCGCCCGGTAGGCGAAGACACGAGAGAGCACCCCTCCCGCGTCTCACTAAACCCTCCATGAATTACTCAGAAAGGAACGTCTCCGAGAGTTCGCAGGACACCCCGTGAGAATCAGCCATCTTCTGTGTCTGCAGGAATTTCTGCAGACTCCTACACCAGGGCCTTGGGATGAAAACTGGCCCCAACAGGCCAGCCGATCGCAGCGGCTGGAAGAGATCACGCTGACATCCCAGCTCCTTGGAGCTCCCCTTGGGCAATCTACTTCCCGTGCACTGGAATGCACGGGGGTTTCCTCAGTTTAGCAGCACAATCTAGGTCACTCCGCATCCTTTCCATCTCACTGTCACTTTTAACCCCAATGGCAGATAGAACAGAACTCTGCACATGCTAAGTGCTCCAAAGACAAGTTTCCACTTAGCCTCAAAATTGGACCAATAGTTTCCATCAGGGCCGCAGGAAGGTGGGCTTAGAGGCTGTCCAGACATGAGATGGGCCAGGCCAGTGGCAGAGTCGGGAAGAGCCCAGGACAGGGAGGGCCTTCTCCGCAGGTAGTCACATGCATCTGCTAATATCACACGGTCCAAACCACAAGGACATTATCATCACCCTGACACAAGCAGCAGGAGACTCGTCCTAAGGTGCACGCCCACCCCGCTCTCCCTTAGCGTCCCAGATCCTGAAGTTTCCTTTTACTAGTAAAAGTTCCATGTTAAATATCCTATCATCTTGCCTCCCACAGGCTCTGACTCACGGAGAACTTAAACAGTGATAGAAGCCACAAGGCGTGGTGGGCCTTTGGCTCTCTCCTTGGGGAGCAAATGGAAGCACCCCACAGGCCCCCGGGCCCACTGCCCAGCCGGGAACTCGGCCACTTCTGGATGGTAGGGTTTCTCAAAGACGGGCTGGTTTGGGGGCAATCCCAAGAAATCTATTTCAAAGCTCTTTGACCTCAATTTGGAAATCTCTCCTCTCCTCGGGACAAAGGAGCCCACACACGGGGCATAGGATTACAGGATTTAGAAATCCAGCTGTCGTCTAAATGCCATAGAGCTTGCTAGATCTGCAGTTTCGGTTGTGTCCACAGGGATAAGATGGCCTTGACTTGTGAGGTGCGGCACACTTCGTGAAAAGTGTTTAATCCTTCTTGATATTTCATAAGCCAAGGATCAGAGGCATGAAATAAACGACTTAAGTCATACAGAAAGTAACCCAAGTGAAGGTGCAGATTCAGGGCTCTGCTTCACCATGAGGCAAAAGACACTTGTATCCCATTCATCTGACAGTGAATGACTTCCCACGCTAGAATACAAGTTCCAGTCAGGGCAGAGATTTTTGACTATTTGTTTAATGGTGCATCTGTAGTTCCTGCTCAAATACCGATGACAGGGAGGGATGGAGAGAAAGGGCAAAGGAGGGAGGGGAGGAAAGGAAG